>JAWNNK010000234.1:0-60280 GCA_035045065.1 Hirtodrosophila trivittata
AAAAAATATAATATTAGATTAAGCTATTACATATTAATTTCTCTATTTATAATACAGTAAAATCTTTTTACACGATCTTTTTTACACGATTTTGAAATAACACGGTTTCGTCCCGGAGAAATTTCAAAATTTTTTACACGTAATTTTTGATTTAACACGAATTCCAAAAATTGGTTTTTAATTTTTTACATGATTTTCTGCAGTGTTAGATATCATCCAAGTGGCAACTCTACTTCACGGTTTGTTTACTTTAAGGAAAATACACCTCTAGACATCCCTGCCAACTTTATTTGGAACCAAAAAAAAAGGGAAAACCCCTTTTTATTTAATATATCAGTTTGTTAATGACGAAATGTATAATTTCAATAAAGTTTAAAGTTTAATATCACTTTTTTTGCACGGTTTTTTAAGAAAATATTTGAGTTTATTTCATATTACACGATTTTTATAGGTTGTGGAACAGATCCTCAAATTTACATATGAATCGTGTATTTTTTTGCACGATTCATATGTAAATTTGAGGATCTGTTCCACAACTACAAAAATCGTGTAACATGAATAGCAAAAACTGATCAAAAAGTGATATTAACTTTAAACTTTATTGAAATTATATAATAGGTCGTGCTAAACTGATATATTAAATAAAGGGGTTTTATATCAGTTTGTTAATGACGAAATATATAATTTCAATAAAGTTTAAAGTCTAATATCACTTTTTTTTGCACGGTTTTCTTAAGAAAATATTCGAGTTTATTTCATACTACACGATTTTTATAGGTTGTGGAACAGATCCTCAAATTTACGTATGAATCATTAAAAATGCTACGATTCATATGTAATTTTGAGGATCTGTTCCACAACCTATAAAATTCGTGTAACATGAAATAAACTCAAATATTTTCTTAAAAAACCGTGCAAAAAAAGTGATATTAAACTTTAAACTTTATTGAAGTATACATATTTCGTCATTAACAAACTGATGTCTTAAATAAAGGGGTTTTCCACTTTTTTTTTTTGGTTCCAAAATAAAGTTGGCAGGGATGTCTTAGAATTATTTTCCTTAAAGTAAGCAAACCGTTGAAGTAGAGTCGCCCCACTTGAATTGATACCTAACACTGCAGAAAATCATGTAAAAAATTAAAAACAATATTTTGGAGTTCGTGTTAAATCCAAAAAAAAATTACGTGTAAAAAAAATTTTAAAATTTTCCTTGACAGAAGACCGTATGTTCAAAATCGTCAAGATCGTGTAAAAAAAGATTTTACTGTACATATACATACATATTATATGCAGTAACCATATCATATTTTTTTCTACGCATTTTTTGAAATAGCACGGTTCGTCAAGGAAAATTTAAAATTTTTTTTACACGTAATTTTTGATTTAACACGAATTCCAAAATTTTTTTTTAATTTTTACATGATTTTCTGCAGTGTTAGATATCATCCAAGTGGCAACTCTACTTCACGGTTTGTTTACTTTAAGAAAAATATCCTCTAGACATCCCAGCCAACTTTATTTGGAACCAAAAAAAAGGAAAACCCCTTTTTATTTAATATATCAGTTTGTTAATGACGAAATGTATAATTTCAATAAAGTTTAAAGTTTAATATCACTTTTTTTGCACGGTTTTTTAAGAAAATATTTGAATTTTTTTCATGTTACACGAATTTTATAGGTTGTGGAACAGAACCTCAAAATTACATATGAGTCGTGTATTTTTTTACACGATTTTGATCTACACGGTTTTCTTAGGAACGTACCTACCGTGTAAAAAAAGATTTTACTGTATATATATTATTAATTTTAAATTAATTTTGCATTCGCAAAAATTGCCTTTTAGTGGAGACGCCACATGATAATAAGATCGCTTGAACTTTAGCTACGAAGTTTTTTTTTTAATTTTTTTTTTTAAACAAGTCTCTGAAACCACCTTATCCATAAGCTTGGACATAGTTTGGGGATTGTTAGATAATCCGAAAGCCATCACCGTATATTGATAGAGAGGCCTGCCGGGCACAGTGAATCGTTTTTTCCCGTGCACATAAATCCAGTGGATTTTGCCAATAGGCATCCTTTAAGTCAATACTGGATATATATTCTGCCTAAGGTAATCTACTTAAAGTACTATCAATAAGAGGCAATGGATACGCGTCATTTACGGCACTGTTATACTTTTCAATCGCTCCCAGAGCAAACATTCTGCCCAATTCTGCGTAGCTTATACATTCTACCGCCGGTGACACAGCATAGTACCCTTTTTTCGCAAATGATGGAAACGATTTTATAGCTTCGATCAGCTGTTCTTTCTGCTGCTTGGATAAAGGCACATGTACCGGATCTTCAAAACTTAAACTGCATATGGACTGGTCACAATCTTTGTTTGACAGAAACGTGGGTAAAAGATTGAACTTTGTCCAGAAATAAATTCCCAGATAAAGTTCCTGTGAAAGTTAAGGTACTATGTAAAATTGTAAGTCTTCAGAGTCTTCTCGAAAACCTACAGCAGCGATTATTTTACCAATGATGCCCTGCTTCTTTCCATCTGCGGTAAATACTGCAGTTTTTGCAGGCTTAGTTGGCCCTACTCTGTATCAATTCCTTTGCCTTTTCACCCCCTATGCAACTTATTGAGGTTCCTGTATCCATTAGACCTCTTAGCGATTTGCCTAGCAGAACGACTTGAGTATATGGTCGCCAATTATTTTATTGTTTACAACTGACTGTAGCACTGTTTGATTTTCTTTTGAGCTCGACTTTGCTGGCGACTATCATGAGAATTAATCTTGAATTTTTTTGTTTCTATGGCCAAGTATTTTGACACATTAGGGTAAAACAAATTGGCTTATGTGTTCGTAAGTCGGTGTTCGTAGCTTTCGATACTTTGGGCTTGCGTGCACTGGTCGACGGTGCACGGACTACTCCGTTTTTTGACGTACTACATTTTTACAAGACGGCCTGTAGGTGTTCTCTACCTCGGCATCTTCGATATTGTCTTCGTCCGATTCCACATCCGTATTAGCTTGTACTATTACTTCATTTACTTGTCGTCCAGGTACTACTACTATTTGGTTGGTAACCACTGCCTTTAATACCAACGCCATAAATCGTAATCGTAATCGGTTCAGCCATCCTGGTATTGTGCCCGAAGGGTGGCACTTCACTGAGGCCAAGTTACTACCACAACGCTTATATGGTAACGCTAAAACCAATCAATTGCACTGCATTCAAATAAATTACTTGTATATAGAGCTAGTAAATCGAAAATACCATCTTATGTCTGTTTTGTTAACGCTTCGGCACGATATATAAAATCCTCTTTTGAGGGACTGAGTGACAAGAGAATCGCAACTTCCAGTTAGCAATAATTTGACTGATTCGATCTGGTCGAAATTCAACCATTTGCTTTGTTTGAGATTGGCTGGTTTAATAGTCAATCCAGCTACTTTAACACTGGACACTGGAATAAAGGGATAAAAGTGGAAAGAATTTGCATTCTCATGCAGTGCTTTAAGCTGTTGTCCTTGGGCTTGGCCATTAATAAATTAACTTTGCACCAGTTCGGCTTGGGGTGGGGAATATAATAAGACAAACCCGCAATGTATCAGCTCAATTGCTTTGAATTATATTTATAAAAAGTCGCTTACTTTGGAGGGGAAAAAAAAGGAAGTAACAAGGGAAGAGGCTTGGCTGTCAACAGATCAGTCGCTTTGTTGCTAGTAACGCCCACCTAAAGCATGATATTTTATTTTTGCCTGACATTAAACTTCAATAGGATCCCTAGAAGGCGACTGTTCAGCTAAGCTATCCTCCTGTAAGGCTGCATGGTTCCACAAATGGGGTCTTAGCCAGAAATCATTTTAAAACAATTAATTAATTCACTTACACTTCACAGTCGATCACTTTTTGTTAATAATTTAAAATTGTCATCCATGCCACCTGAGCCGAAGAGTGTCATGCTGTCTACACCAGTCTCTTCGGCGGCACCACAATTTTTAACTTTTCACCTTTCGCCTACACCTTGTCCGATTTCCCCAAATTTTTCAGATGATTGATGATGTTAAGTCCTACATCGAATCGAAGTCAAAACTATCTGATTTATCTGTTGATAAATTTAGATTTAGTTATGCCAGAGAAATTAGGTCTTTCAAAATTAGTGTTCCGGCGGAAGCATTTAACACTATATGTTGCAAAAACTTCTGGCCGAAAGACTTAATTATAAAAGAGTTTGAGTCAAGTAGAAGAAATCGGCCTCCGATTGCACTGCCTCTTAATCCTTCTTCATCTACTTCATCCTCATCTTTTAGCAATTTAGCAAAAAACTAACACTTTCCATAACTTACCAGAATGTTAGAGGGCTTAACTCTTAACTTAATAAGCTTTATGTAGACAGTATTTCGTTTGATGCTAACATTATTATCTTTACTGAAACCTGGCTAAAGCCCGAAATTTCAGATTTTTCGTTATTTTGCAATAAATACACATCTTTTAGATGCGATCGTTTGTCGCGTATAGGAGGTGGTGTCCTTATTGCTGTAGACTCTGATCTTTTATCAAAATCTATTTTTTCTCCTTGCCTAACTAGCATTGAATTGATTGCCGTTAAGAATATATATAAAAATGTTTTTATATATTTAACGTGCTCTTATATTCCGCCACAGTCTGATTTATCTATATACCTAGAGCATATTTCTGCTATTGGATCCATTTCGTTACTACTTTCTAGTAGTGATTGCCTCTTTGTATTTGGTGACTTTAATTTGCCGGATGTGGTATGGTCTGATTCTCCAAGTGTTTTGATGCCATCCACATCTCTGTAGTACAAACTTGTCCTTCTAGTTGTCCCCGAAGACCTATCATCCTACTTAAGACTTAGTTTTTGAACTGCATACATGTGAGCATATTTGTTCCATTAACCCGGTCGTTAAATCACGTTTTTTTCGTAAAACAGATTTTATAAAATTTAATTCATTAAGTTTAGAAACAAACTGGACGCAACTGTACTCTTGTACTGACATTAACAGTGTTACTTCAATCTTTTATAATATTATAAAATCACATTTTGACCAATGCGTTCCAGATGAGCCTCCCAGGAGAACAAATAGACCTTCTTGGTTCTCTAAAGAATTAGCAATGCTTAAAAATGTAAAGTCTAGATATTATAAAAGACTTAAGAGTTCGAATAATCCTTCAGATTTTTCTCGTTTTGTTATCGCCAGAACAAATTTTGTTGTTTGTAATTCGCGTTGTTACAATAATTACCTAATTCTTTGTCATTTGCAATTTGCTGAGAATCCTAGGCAGTTCTACAACTTTGGCAATACTAAACGAAAAACTTCCTTACTACTCTCATCTGTTTCTTATGAAAGAAGACATGAAAGCAAATACTGATCAGTCTTCAGCCGATCTTTTTGCAGAATTCTTCCAAGCTACTTATTCATCTTATAACTTTCTTCCTTATTCCCCTTATCCGTATACCTTGCCGAAATCTAACTGCTTTTTTAGTCCTGTGATCCTGGAAAGTTCGTTACTTAACGAACTTAACTTAATCAAGCCAGGTTATTCACCAAGCCCAGATGGAGTACCAGGATGTGTACTTAGGTACTGTGCTGATTCTCTATGTAAGCCCGTGCTTAAATTATTTGAATTATCTGTTAACTCGTGCTGTTTCCCAACCATTTGGAAGGAATCATTTATAATTCCTCTTCACAAACATGGTCCAAAGTCTGATGTTAAAAACTATAGGGGTATTTCCAAATTATCCGCGATGCCTAAAGTGTTTGAGAAGCTGATAACATCTCAACTACAACACTCATGTAGCTCTATCATTTCACCCTGCCAACATGGTTTTCTGAAATCGAAATCTACTACCACTAACTTACTTGAGCTTACCTCCCTTGTTATCAAAGATTTTCAGAACAAAAAGCAGACTGACGTCATATACACAGATTTCAGCAAGGCTTTCGATTCCGTTAACCACTATCTCTTGCTTAAGAAAACTTAGAACTATCGGATTTCCACACAGCCTTCTTATGTGGATTTCCGAATATCTTTATTGTAGAAACCAAAAAGTTATTTTTAAATCCTCACTGTTTAAGCCTGTTTTTTATCTCTTGTGTACCCAAGGGTAGTCCTTACTTTTTAATTTATTTATTAACGATCCCCCGTCTATTTTCCTTCACTCCTATGTGCTAATGTACGCCGATGATGTGAAGCAGTGCTTATCATATATTGACAACAACTCTCCTTATTTATTGCAATCGGACCTGGATTTGTTTTTTGCTTTGTGTAAATGCAATTTGTTGCTTCTGAATTGCTCTAAATGTAAGGTTATGTCATTCTATAGAAGTACGCGTCACACATTTAATTACATGTTCGACCGGGTTTCTCTTGTGAGATTAGACTGTGTCACCGATTTGGGAATTCTTCTCGATCATAGATTAATATTTGACAAACATATCGCGCTTACAGTCAATAAGGCGACTCAATCTCTTGGATTTATCAAACGATGGTCTAAGGAATTCGACGACCGTTATACGACTAAACTGCTACATACTTCTCTTGTTCGGCCTATTCTGGAATACGGATCTTGTGTGTGGTCTCCTCAATATTCGGTACACCAAGACAGAATTGAGTCTGTTCAAAAGAAGTTTCTTCTCTTTGCTCTTCGCGGCTTTAACTGGGTTCCAGGTACTGATTTGCCTTCTTACCACAGTAGATTGCAATTAATTAACCTCCCATCTCTTACTAACCGTCGCATGATGCTGGGAGTTTTATTTTTACATAAATCAATAATTGGCAAAATTGACTCATCTCTGCTATTGACCCAAATTAACTTTTCTGTACCTTTGAGACGTACTCGTAACTTCACACCACTTTCTCTAAATACTTGTAATACTAACTATTCTCTGCACGAACCTTTTCGAGTTCTCTGTGTTGACTATAACAGACTTTTTCGAGTCTTCAACTCAGAGTCCTCTTTTGAAACGATTAGAAACCGTATTCTTTTCTTTTAAGCACGTAGTAACTAGCACTAATTTGCTTTACTAATCATAGTGATCTGAGGTTTTCAGGTTTTTCCCAATCCTCGCAACAAATGTTGGATCATTTAATATTCTCATTTTGAACACCCCAGATATTAACTTTAATTTTTTACTTAAATACTTAACTTTAAATTTAAATTATATTTTTTCAGTTTTAATTTATATTAAAAATTGTATTGTTACTTTCAAATTTTGGTCGACTGTTAATATTTCACATTAAATAAATAAAAATACATGTATTCACTGTTAATTTCGCTTCAAAGCGTTTAATTCTATATCAGCAACAATAATTCTCTTAACATAAGTAGTTAATTAACAATGATTAACAGGGTAAAAATTAGCTATAGATAATAATAAAAAAATTGATAAATGCGAAAAAAAATATAATATTAGATTAAGCTATTGCATATTAATTTCCTTAATACAGTAAAATCTTTTTTTACACGATCTATTTTACACGATTTTGAAATAACACGTTCGTCATAAGAAGTTAAATTTTTTAACGTAATTTTTGATTTAACACGGAGTCCAAAAATTAGCTTAATTTTTACATGATTTTCTGCAGTGTTAGATATCATCAAAGTGGCAACTCTACTTCACGGTTTGTTTACTTTAAGAAAAATATCCTCTAGACATCCCTGCCAAGCTTTATTTGGAACCAAAAAAAGGAAAACCCTTTTATTTAATATCTCTAGTTTGTTAATGACGAAATGTATAATTTCAATAAAGTTTAAAGTTTAATATCACTTTTTTGCACGGTTCTTAAGAAAATATTGTCTTTTCATGGAGACACCACATGATAATAGGATGTGGAACTAGAACTCAAATTAGCATACGAATCGTTTATTTTTTAACTATTTTTATCTACAAGGTCTCTGAGGAACGTACCTACCGTGTATCCATAAGCTTGGACTTGTATATTTATTAATTTTAAATTAATTTTGCATTCGCAAAAATGCTTTAGGGACACCATATGATAATAAGATCGCTGAACTTTAGCTACGAAGTTTTTTTTTTAATTTTTTTTTTTAAACAAGTCTCTGAAACCACCTTATCCATAAGCTTGGACATAGTTTGGGGATTTTAGATAATCCGAAAGCCATCACTATATTGATAGAGAGGCCTGCCGGGCACAGTGAATCGTTTTTTCCCGTGCACATAAATCCAGTGGATTTTGCCAATAGGCATCCTTTAAGTCAATACTGGATATATATTCTGCCTAAGGTAATCTACTTAAAGTACTATCAATAAGAGGCAATGGATACGCGTCATTTACGGCACTGTTATACTTTTCAATCGCTCCCAGAGCAAGCATTCTGCCCAATTCTGCGTAGCTTATACGTTCTACCGCCGGTGCCACAGCATAGTGCCCCATTTTCGAAAATGATGGAAACGATTTTATAGCTTCGATCAGCTGTTCTTTCTGCTGCTTGGATAAAGGCACATGTACCGGATCTTCAAAACTTAAACTGCATATGGACTGGTCACAATCTTTGTTTGCCAGAAACGTGGGTAAAAGATTGAACTTTGTCCAGAAATCAATTCCCAGATAAAGTTCCTGTGAAAGTTAAGGTACTATGTAAAATTGTAAGTCTTCAGAGTCTTCTCGAAAACCTACAGCAGCGATGATTTTACCAATGATGCCCTGCTTCTTTCCATCTGCGGTAAATACTGCAGTTTTTGCAGGCTTAGTTGGCCCTACTCTGTATCAATTCCTTTGCTTATTCACCCCCTATGCAACTTATTGAGGTTCCTGTATCCATTAGACCTCTTAGCGATTTGCCTAGCAGAACGACTTGAGCATATGGTCGCTAATTATTTTATTGTTTACAACTGACTGTAGCACTGTTTGATTTTCTTTTGAGCTCGACTTTGCTGGCGACTATCATGAGAATTAATCTTGAATTTTTTTGTTTCTATGGCCAAGTATTTTGACACATTAGGGTAAAATAAATTGGCTTATGTGTTCGTTAGTCGGTGTTCGTAGCTTTCGATACTTTGGGCTTGCGTGCACTGGTCGACGGTGCACGGACTACTCCGTTTTTTGACGTACTACATTTTTACAAGAGGGCCTGTAGGTGTTACGTTTGCTACACGCGTAACAAAATACTCTGCGTTCACCAACACAATCTTGGTATCGGTGCCCGAGAGCAACACAATTCCAACAAGATATGGCTACGGCCTCTACCTCGGCATCTTCGATATTGTCTTCGTCCGATTCCACATCCGTATTAGCTTGTACTATTACTTCATTTACTTGTCGTCCAGGTACTACAACTATTTGGTTGGTAACCACTGCCTTTAATACCGACGCCATAAATCGTAATCGTAATCGGTTCAGCCATCCTGGTATTGTGCCCGAAGGGTGGCACTTCACTGAGGCCAAGTTACTACCACAACGCTAATATGGTAACGCTAAAACCAAGCAATTGCACTGCATTCAAATAAATTACTTGTATATCGAGCTAGTAAATCGAAATTACCATCTAATTTCTGTTTTGTTAACGCTTCGGCACGATATATAAAATCCTCCATTGAGGTGACTGAGTGACAAGAGAATCGCAACTTCCAGTTAGCAATAATTTGACTGATTCGATCTGGTCGAAATTCAACGATTTGCTTTGTTTGAGATTGGCTGGTTTAATAGTCAATCCAGCTACTTTAACACTGGACACTGGAATAAAGGGATAAAAGTGGAAAGAATTTGCATTCTCATGCAGTGCTTTAAGCTGTTGTGCTTGGGCTTGGCCATTAATAAATTAACTTTGCACCAGTTCGGCTTGGGGTGGGGAATATAATAAGACAAACCCGCAATGTATCAGCTCAATTGCTATGAATTATATTTATAAAAAGTCGCGTACTTTGGAGGGGAAAAAAAGGAAGTAACAAGGGTAGAGGTTTGGCTATCAACAGATCAGTCGCTTCATTGCTGGTAACGCCCACCCTACCATGATTCTTTATTTTTGCCTGATATAAAACTTAAATAGGATCCGTAGAAGACGACTGTTTAGCTACGCTATCCTCCTGTAAGGCTGCATGGTTCCACAAATGGGGTCTTAGTCAAAAATCATTCTAAGACAACATTCACTTTAATACATTTACTGTTAACTTCGCTTTCAAAGCGTATAATTCTATATCAGGAACAATAATTCTCTTAACATAAGTACTTAACTAACAATGATTAACAGGGTAAACAAAAACTAAAGATAATAATACAAAAATTGATAAATTTGAAAAAAAATAAAAATTTGAAAATAAATTCTCTATTTGTAATAAATAAAATTACTTTTGTAAAAGCTGTTGATGTGAAAAGTCGTTGTATACCTTCAGGCATGCTGTTCAATTAACGCCCCATGACCACTCACCAGGCGACATCTTACACCTCTGCCAAAATCTCACGTAGGAGTTGGTCAGAACACAAACGGGAGATACTAGCTTGGAAGTCATTAGGAGGATTCATTGTTTAATGTCCTTAGCATGAAATTTTCCGATAAATCTACCATGTTTATCCTCCAATTCATAGTAGCTATCTCCGAGTCTTTTCCTTATTCTGGCTTTCAAAAACGTTGGAGCAAGCTTAGCGTTAAACCCCTTCGAGAAATTGCTCTGCTGGAAGTTACGCCTATATACTACCCGTCCTATCTGAAATGAGATATTTCGGCTGCAAATATTATATGATTTTTCGTTTCGCACATGTTGATGCTGTATTGCCCTTTGGTCAGCCTTACGCATTGTATCAAACGAGTCTTCTCCCTTAAAAAAAACTGAAAATTCCTTCCAATAACTATAAATTCCGTAATAGCTGATAAGTATCACCACTGGTAATCATATTTTGGCCAAGAGTGAAACGATACCGTAATACGATACAGTTATACCGTAATGATACCGTAATTCGTTTGATCAGGCTTTACATACCATTTTATCGCAGCAATTACAGGTCTATTTACTTTCTCGGACGCATTTGCTTGGTGAGCATAGACGGCTGTATACGAGTGTTGAATTTTGTATTTCTGCAATAGCCCGTTAAACTTCAGTGATTTAAATTGAACCCCATTACCTGACACTATAACGTCAGGCACTCCAAGGCAGTGAAAAAGTTCCTCTTCCATAAGTCGCACTACCGCATCGGCAGTAAATTTCTTTACAGCTTTTAAAAATGGAAATTTCAAAAAACTATCTAGCACTACAAAGATACCTATATTGCCCATTTGACAACGGGGATAAGGCCCCACAAAATCAACATAAAATGGCTTTCCCCATTGAAGGTTGTATGGCATGGTTAGGATGTTTTGTACATTTACAAGTGGCACACCTATTAATATACTCCTTATCATCATTAACCAAGTTAGGCCAGTAATAATACCTAATTCTAATTCTTTCCAAGATCTTATTTATTTCACTATGAGAAGCTAACGGATGTTCGTGATTTTGTTTGAATATTTCAGGTACTTAAGCTTGTAATGGCACATCATATACGAAATAATTTTTGAAACGGCCTGAAAGGCGGCAAGGTTTTTTTTGTCGTTTTGATCATATTTTTTTATTTTTTTTAATTTTTATGTTTTATTAGTAACCTTAATCCTAATATATTTCTGTTACTATTTAGCAACTTATGATGTAGTGAGAGTTAAATTTAATTTATAATAAAATCTATTTACATAAGCCAATTTATTAGTTTGAGTAGCTATCTAAAAGGTTTTTATTAGATAGCTTAAAGATATTTGGGTAATGGGTGTATGTGTATGTGTAATAGTAGTAACTAAGGCTTTTAATTTACTTTGGTATTAATGTTTTATATCCTACGGAAAGGAATATCAATTGGGTGGGTTCGGAGGAGATGTCTTCGTGCTCTGCTTTTGTTGCTTCTTTCTTTAAGGAGCTTTCTGGTTAGATTGTTAGGGTGGCAAGCAACTTTGTCCAGATACCGAGCAGCCTGCTTGTTGATTGCGTCCCCTATCATGGGAACTCCACATTCGCGCTCAATATCACTGGTGCGGATGAACCATTCGGCTCCAGTGATGTGCCTTAGAAACTTGGCCTGTAAAACTCGTATTTTATTCAGGTGTGTTTTGGCTGCCACTCCATACACCTGAACATCGTAACGCCAAATTGGTGCTAAAATTGTTTTGTAGATAATGATTTTGTTTTTTATAGAAAGCTTACACCTCGAATTCAGAAGCCAGCTCATCCTCCGTGACTTGGTTCGCATTCTGGTAACTACATCCGTGACATGTTGGCCAAAAGTTAACCTCTTGTCCAGGGTGACAGCAAGGTACTTGTGTTTTGACTTATGTGGAAGTACTTCTCCATGTAGAAACACTCCTGGACAAGTGTCTTTTCTTAGGGTGTATGTCACAGTGGCACATTTTGCGGGGTTTACGCCGATGTTCCATCTACATGACCAGTTCTCAAACCTTTTGAGGTATTCTTGCAGCGTGTCTGTGGCAGAATATATGCACCGGTTCCTGGCCAAGATGGCAGTGTCGTCCGCAAATGTGGCTAACAGCAAATCCTTCGGGTTTTCTATTTGGGCGTTTCCTGTTGTTGGCATATCGCTGGTAAATAGGCTGTATAACGTTGGGCCAAGCACACTACTCTGTGGTACTCCAGCTCGAATCCTCCGTTCCTGAGAAGCCAGACCATCTTGGACAACCCTGAAAGTCCTATCCTCAAGGAATGATTTTACATTCAGGAAGACTTGAGGATTTAGCGTTTCCTTGATTTTCGAGAGTAGGCCAGCGTGCCAGACACGGTCAAATGCCTGTTGGATGTCTAAGAAAGCTGCAACAACGTACTCTTTGGCGTGAAAGCCTTCAAGTATAAAGTTAACAGTTCTGTGGAGTTGCTCGGGGGTACCATGGCGCAGCCGAAATCCAAACTGAAACTTCGGAATGCTTCTTCTTGCAGCTGGGGTTGCAAGGATCCTACGCAGAATGCATCTTTCCAACAGTTTGCCAAATGCTGGTAAGAGGCTAATTGGCCTGTAAGACTCAAGTTGCTCAGGAGGTTTGCCGGGTTTGTGAATCATAATAATGTTCGCACTTTTCCATGCCTTAGGAAAATAGGTCAGCCTGAAGGTAGTATTAAGGATGAGCAGCAGGAACAATATTGCCTTATGCGGAAGAAGTTTGATTGTTCTGTTGTCCAGCTCGTCCTCTCCAGGTGCCTTATTGTTCTTGAGGGCTTTGATCTCACACTTTAACTCCTCAGAGGTGATGGGTGAGACGGGTAGTGCCAGTTGAAGTGGAGCATTTAGAGAGTTCTGTACCTGCTGATTACGGCTTGCCGACGCTGTGGTAAATGGCTGGAATCTTTTCTCAAGATTGTGGGCAAAGGCTTCCGCACGTTCTAGGGGGTGTCTAGCCCATGATCCATCTGGACATTTAACCGGGAAGCTGGGCGTAGATTGCCGTTTGAAC
The DNA here is from genome assembly GCA_035045065.1 of Hirtodrosophila trivittata. Taxonomy (NCBI): domain Eukaryota; kingdom Metazoa; phylum Arthropoda; class Insecta; order Diptera; family Drosophilidae; genus Hirtodrosophila; species Hirtodrosophila trivittata. Next base: position 13,463 of record JAWNNK010000234.1, read on the forward strand.
CGTCTAGTCAGCCTCCACAGGGCAAATTTGGAATCCTCATTAGGTGTGGCTTCCTCCAAGAACCTGTCGGTGGATTCTCTTTTGATAGTAGCCAGGACTTTTCGTACCCTGTTAGATATCCTCCGATAGATCCTGTCTATGGCAGGGTCTCTTGTTCTTACGAACTCCTTTCTAAGTCGCTTCTTTAACTCAATTAATCCTGATGCTTCGGGCGTGAGCGTCCAAGTCCCACGAGCAGGTTTGCGAGAGTTGATCGGTGTGGCAATAGAGGCAGCTGATTTAATTTTATCCGCAAATGCAGATACCGCATCGTCTACATCCTCAACGGTGTGCAACTCGGTGTTGAGGTGTATAGAGAAGTTTAGCTCATCCTGGAACCTTCGGATATCTGCGCCATGGGGGAGGATTCTTTTTCTTCTCGGCGTTAGCTCGGGTCTCAGATGCAATGTGGCCAGGATCGGGAGATGGTCCGACGACAGGTCATATTCTTCATGAACAGTTATCATGTGGTTTCGTAGGCCTTTATGGAGGAACATGTCTAGGCAGGAAGGTGTACTAGTACTAGGGATAGTAGGTCGGCTTCCCAGTAGCCAAAACCTCAATGGCTCCACAGGTTATCGCCTGATGTAATGCTGTACCCCTAGAGTCCGTTCTAAAGTTGCCCCAGCTGCGATGTTTAGCGTTAAAATCACCACCAATTATGAATTTTCCTCCAAGTTGGCCGAATAGGTCCTCGAAACCAGAAGATATCCAGGGAATGGATGGAGGAAGGTATACCGCTCCAACTAGTATTTTACCAAGACCAGTGCTAACCATTATGGAGGATAGTTGAATGAGGTTATTAGACACTGTATGGTGGTTATGGTGTATTATTGCTCGCTTAACTTATACACAAGAGCCACCTCTAGGCCGGCCTCCAGGATGGTCTGAACGGTAGCAGGCGTATCCATCAATGCTGAAGTAGGCGCCAGTGTATAAGAACGTCTCCGAAACAAGCATTAAGTCAAGGTTATGCTTATTAAGAAAGAGTTTTAGCTCGTTAGCATTTGGAATTATGCTGCGAGCGTTCCATGTTCCGAGGCGAAGTGCGTTGGTCAACATTTTGATTTTTGGAGTTGTTTAAAGCCTCAAAGCTCCCGGATTTCGTCACGCAGATCATTAATGGTAGCCTGGAGACCTGCTATCATTTGTTGCATAGAAATTATTATTTGAGTCAATTGGGCTTCCATGCCCAGGTTAACGGATTGACCTTGCGTTTCACTTTGTGGCTTCCGTGAAGAGAACTGATTTGAGTGGCCATGCATTGGGCCACCCACGGGTTTGTCGTATAGCTGCGTTGAACTTTTGACTCTTGAGTTGAACTGGTTTGATCGTGACACATCTGCGAACGAGAGTCCCTGCTGTACTGTTGCAGAAGGGATTGCCAACTGCCTTTTTGAATTTGCATGCCCATTTCTGGCCATCGGTGCAATGTTTATGCCCGTTTCTCTGTTTTTCAGCTTACGTGCATAAGCTGGGCATCTTTTGTCCGACGCCATGTGTCTCCTTCCGCAGTTGGAGCAACGTAAATCAGCCTCAGTGCGAGCCTGACAGTCATTAGAGCCAGTCCAGTGATCCAAACCGCACCTCTCACACTTTGGTTTTCTTGTACAGTAGTTCTTAGTGTGATCGAACTCAAAACATCTGTAGCACTGCCGGACGGTACTATTTTTTTTGGCCATCTGCACCTTTACCCGCTGTCTGCCTACCTTGATTATACGCAAGGCCTCTTGGTTGTTCTCCGCTCTTTCAAGGTCAACGAACCATACATGTTGGCCAGGAGCGGGATCAGATTTTCCGTCCGAAACGTCTGTTTGTGGGACACGGGATTTGGGGTTGTACATGTGTTGTACCCGGTGGTTCAATTCAGTAAATGCATGTTCAATTTGTTTCTTAGGTGTAGATGCAGCTAAATTATGCGCCACCACTCTAAATGATTTGTCCTCATGGAGGCAAAAGTGGGTATATTCAATCCTTTTTTCAGATAGACCTTTTGTTATTTTCCTATGACTGTCCGAGTCCTTGGCAAATATTCTGAGAAGACCATTTTGGGTAATTTTCAGGTCATATGAGTCTTTCCCCACCTGTGCATCAAGGAATTCCTGCATGGCCGGTACATCCGAAACTCCAGGGACGGTTATTGGTCTCGGCTTTGGAGTGGCTTTCGCGGTTGTTTGGACAGAGCCGGGTGGAGGAGGTTGGCTTTCCTCCATAATCTCCATATCCTCGTTCTCTTGTTCCTGGACTAGAGCTGCAAATCTGTTCTCAACAGGTGGCGCATCTCTCCCCTTTTGCTAACTTTTTTGGGATAGTCAGCACCACGTCGCTTTTTTTGCTTGATTTGTTGGGAGGCTCATAAGCGGGCATTTTCATCTCACTGTTAGTGGGTGGGAGAGGTCGGTTTACAATAGGTGATAGTCCAGGTGATTTGAAGGCAACACTTTGCTCGCAAGAGGAGCTGGAGCCATTAGGTTGAAAAACCGGGGTGGAACAAATGCTACCAGCTGTACTCATAGCCAATGAGTAACTGGGTTGTCCACTTCAATTGGAGAAAGTAATGGTGCTAGTAGTAATAGTACTTGTAGCCATCAATGAAGGCCAGTCTAATCGCATCACCTACGGGGATTTTCGCTTTAACAGTCTTCGCTGCTTTGGTTTGCAATTTCTGGTCTGGTCCAGTTTTCACTTTGATTAAATGTGTGTAACAAAGGCTCCTGGCCGATTCTCAAGAGAGCCTTTGTTGCACCGAAAGTAAATGCCACAATTGTTGTCTTGTCTTCAGTATTATTGGCTTGAATACGTACCGCAACGGTTTTCGCCAGCGAGGACACTGAAACACAGTTCCCTCGGAACTCCAGAACTCCACCCGGGCAGAAGTGTACCACTGCACCAGTAATCTGAAAGTTATAAATTATGGTAAAAAAAAGGAATAAAAAAAAACTATCCTAAAATTCTGAAAAAAAAATTTATTTTTAAAGAATTTTTACAATTATTTTTGAAGTGTTCACTTTGAAAGTCAAATAAGAGCTCATCGCAGTAGCCAGACGTAAAAGTTGAAGAAAATCACATATATCGTCGTGCTGAGCATGCGATTGGCAAAAAAGTGGCCGATGATTTATGTTGGAAGCTCTTGGTACCCACAGCTTAAGTACCTGAAATACTCAAACAACTTAGCACTAGTTCGGCTGGGGGTGGGGATTAAAATAAGACAAACCCGCAATGTTATCAACTCAATTGCTACGAATTATATTTATAAATAGTTGTGTACTTTGGAAGGGAAAAAAAGGAAGTAACAAGGGTAGAGGTTTGGCTATCAACAGATCAGTCGCTCCATTGCTAGTAACGCCCACTTAACCATGATCCTTTATTTTTGCCTGATATAACACTTAAATAGGATCCCTAGAAGACGACTGTTCAGCTACGCTATCCTCCTGTAAGGCTGCATGGTTCCACAAATGGGGTTTTAGCCAGAAATCATTTTAAAACCACATTCACTTAAATACATTAACTGTTAACTTGCTTTGAAAGCGAAGTATAATTCTATATCAGGAACAATAATTCTCTTAACGTAAGTACTTAACTAACAATGGTTAACAGGGTAAAAAAAATACTATAGATAATAATAAAAAAATTAATAAATGTGAAAAAATATAATATAAGAATATGTTAGTGCATATTAATAATAAGTAATTTTTGTCTGAGTTTGGCATTCGCAATAGTTGCCCTTTAGCGGAGACGCCGTATGATAATAAGATCGCTTTAGCTACGAAGCTTTGGCTTGTATCTAAATAGATATTTATTTGTTTTGTATTATTATAATGTTATTAATGTTATTAGCATTAAAAATATGCTCTAAATAACATGTTTTCTTAAAATTAAAATATCACATGGTTCGTAGAACTTATTTATAGAGCTATGTATGTAGCTGAGTTGGTGTCTTGCCTCTTAAGGTCCCTTGTTAGTGTACGACGAGACTTGCAAACTGTCTTATCTGGTGGAGAAAAAACAGAGTTGCTCTTCCACAGTTGCAAGGTTAAGATCTCGGTGGAGAGTCGAGTTCCTTACGAACCATGGGCATCCTGTGATGAGCCGCATGGCTCGGTTTTGCAGTCTCTGCACGATTCTCCTATTGCTCAGGGAGGCGGTACCCCAGACATGCATCCCATATTTCCATATTGGAGACACAATTGTCAATATGATAGTGCGCTTACTGCGAAGTGGAAGCTTACTGTTCTTGTTGAGTAGTTAACTCATTTGGCGCAGCCTGCCACGGCATGTTGGTACCTTTTTTTGTATATGGGTCTTAAACGTGTGCTTTCTGTCCAGTGTGAGTCTCAGGTTGGTGACCTTTGTTGGTTGAAGCAAAGGCACGCCGTGAATTTGTACTATAGGAGGCTGAAGTCGGCAGAGGGTGAAGCACATGTTAAAGCTCTTCCTGGCAATGAGCTCAACATTCCATCAACCGACCCAGTTAACAAGATCGTCGATGCATGCCTGTGCCACATCTGCGGCCATTTGTAATGAATTTGTTGAGGTCATCATGCACACGTCGGCGTATGAGGCCAACAGGAGAAATAGATATTAAAAAAGTTTAGCACTTACAGCAGCGTTGATATTTGTCCCACAACGAAAGATCTTTTGGCGATGGTGAACTGTAAGCCTTAAAGTTTAAAAGCTGTTGATGTGAAATTAAAGCTCGCAGCTATAAGGCTGGTTCAAGCTGAGCTTATAATCATTATATTCTATGTGAGGAAACAAAAAATTAGTTTAAATTTATATATAAGACTTAAAACTTATAATGATTTGATTAAACGGCAACAGCCGTATTCCCATTACTCTGTATTTCTCACTTGGCGATACAGAGGTTGTACAATACACAAATAAAATTTGACGTGCAGAACTTTTCCCTTCATGAGACTAGTGCTTGGCTTAAGGTCAGCAATGTCATTTCCCAATGGCCAGATCAAGGACACAAACAAATGACCTTCGACACACGAAATTCAAGTTTAACACAAACTGCAGATTTAGGTGCTCATTAGGGTAATCTTGGTGCCAGTTCGGAAAACAAATAAATTTTTTTTATTAGAATAACAATAACTTTTACTATTGCTTCAATGTATTTCCAAATTTACCCGATCGGGACCTCGCACCATACACTTTATCTGACCTGAGCCTTGCCTCCTTGCTCCTTTCTGTGTGGATCCCTATGGGGGGATAGCTACATTAATATCCTTAACTAGTGGTCTGTTGATACCGCTAAAGCGGACACTCACCACTTTAACTGTGCACCACTACACTTTATTTTTTCTTCCCACTAGTCTTTTTTTTTTATTTCTTGTTTTGTTTTTTTGGTTTCACTTTTCTATGTTTGTTTTGTTTCATTTATTTTTAGTATTATTATATTAAATGTAAAGATTAAATTTGAACTCCTGATTGCAATACTGTTGTTTGTTTCTTGTCTTTCTCGTTTATCCTTCTACTGGTTATGTTTATTATTGTTATTCAAATCCGAATTGTTAGTTATTTGTTTATGACGTTTAGCAGCAAAATACGGCTTTTAAAGCACATTCCCGGACAAGAGTGTTGGTACCACAAATGCCAGAAGCGTGCCTTTTTAAGATCTGGAATTTGATAATCACACTTTTTAGATACGCTTATCAGGCGAAATCGTTATCTTTCACCCTGTAAGCAACGAACCCAAACGAAAGCACAGAATAATATATGCATATAATATGTATCTAAGTATATCTACATACATATGTACATAGATGCTTTCTCGACGTTTGTAGAAAATAGAGTTTTCTTGACTCTTTAGATAATTTCACAAGCTGATGCATCACAATTATTAATCAAATGGAAAGCTAACATTAGAATGTGTGTGTATTTAATCCAAACTGACTAGTCACAGCTGTTTTGGGCTACTTCCCATAGAATTGCGCGATTAGATTGACTGTGAAAACACTATAAAAATAGAAACATCAAATAAAGCAAGACGCTGATAAGTAGCGTTCCACTGCCACCCACATACCGCACCTTAACCCATAGAAAGGTGCCTGTTCATAGAGGGTCTTTCTTTTTTTTGTTTTAACTGGCTACTCACCACTGCAGCCAACGATCTACGTGGCGCGTGTCCGTTGCTGTAATCCAGGCGCTGCTGCGGTTGTTGTTGTCTAGCAACAGAGGCTGCACGACGTCGCGGCGGTGGGCGTGGCACATTAGACGTCTTCGAGGATGCGGACAAATCGCTATTGCTGGTGCGTGCTGACATTGTGATGCCACCAAACTGTAAACGGCTGCTGCAAAAATGAAAAGAAGTGGAAACGCAAATTTAAGTAAAAATAAAAACAGAAACAACAACTAAAACAATAAGAAAGTGATTCAATAACAATAACAACAAGAGGTGGCAGTAACTGGAAGCTGCTGCACAACACAAGGCCAAATGAGCACAGACAACAAAGGCATAAAACGAACGGTACTGTCACACCACAGTGTGTACACACAATGCATATTATATGCAGGTTTGTAATGTGCATATGCTTGCATGCCTGTATGTGTGTGTGGGCGAGCATAGAATATACTTGGAGCTGCCAAAGCATAAAGAAAAGTAATTATCGTATGTACATGAAGCCTCAGTCGTTCCCACTACCTCGGCAGCTACGTTCTTAGTAGCATCAACTTCAATCGCTTGTTGCACAACTATCTGCTCGTCCGGAGGAATCTATTTATTTGGCAACGTGTGATTATTAAGAAGCAGCATTGTAACAGGATCTTTTGACCTAGACAAAGCGCAGCATAAGGCCCAGACGCGTAAGCGCAAAGTGAAAAAGCCCCTGTCTCCAAAGATCCACGAATCTAAGAGACGTTCACGTTCCTCCCCTCAAAGATACCAACAACCAGTAACTAATAAATTTAGTCTGCTTAGTAGTGAATCGGAGGAAGAGGAAGATATAAACAACAACGACGACGGTGAGGGTATGTCTACCGGGTCAGCCACTTCACTCATAATCCAACCGTCTCACAGAGCTAAGAATAATACAAACTTAAATGACGAATAAGATGCGGACATCCCTGCCATACCAGCAAGATCCCGAATTCCACCAATCACCATTTCAGGTGTTAAGGATCTGCCAATGCTCATGGATTTGCTTAAGGCAAATAAACTTCACGGAGTCGAAAAGTCTAATGTGAGAACCTCTGCTGACGGCGTCACTCGAGTGTATCCCAGGGATACCGATACATTCAGAAGAATTCAGGCTCTGTTCGATAAGGTGAAGTTGGAATACTTCACCTACCAGCTCAATGAGGAACGACCCTATAAAATTGTAGTCAAGGGGCTACACTACTCCACGCTGCACTCCTTAATTAGGAGCGAACTAATAAATCTAGGAGTTGATGCAATACATATATAATGCCCGGACAATACAAACAGAGCAGACAAGCTAATCAATCTGTTCTTCATTAACATCGTTCCGAGCTGCATCAAAACTGCCCTAAGAACTATCAAGTTTCTGGCTGGCCAAAGATGTGATATTGAAGAAACTCGCAAAAAGGAGCAGAAAGCACAGTGCTGTAGATGCCAAAACTTCGGTCATACAGCAAAATACTGTCGTAAGACTCCGGTATGTTTAAAATGCGCTGAACGCCACAAATCCACAGAATGCACACTGCCCGACTCTGCAAGCACTACATGCGCTAACTGCGGCCTGGACCATCTGGCTAACTACAATGAATGTCGTGCCTATCAATCTTACGTAGCTCGTAACCAGCATAAGCCTTGTCTTCAAACTGCACAACAGCCAGCCACTCGGATGAGAGCAGGAAACGCACCACATCTAAACCAACATGCACCTGCAGCTCATTCAGCTTCCTCTCGTACCACCAATGGGCCCACTTATGCACAAATGGCTGGTGGGCACCACAACACACCAATCGACTGGCCAACTGTTGGAGCAGCTACACGATCACAGCCACAGATCCATCCATAGCGAATAACACACAAACAACGCGTAACGCACTGGCCAGATGTGACATCACCTAAGCAGCGGTTATCACAGCCACACATTTCCCTGGCGTCTGAGCTCAGTGATTTGATTGCATCGATAAAAATGCTGAATGAAACAGTAAGTCGCCTTGCAAGAATGCAGAGGAAATGGTACGCATGCAGTCCAAAATGCTGGACCTTCTCACCGCACGTACCCAAAAATGAATCCTCAATAGCTAAAAATTATGTGTTGGAACGCCAGAGGAGCCTCAATCAAACTGCTCAAAATTGAACTGTTCGTGCAGATACACGATATATATACAATCCTACTCAGCGAAACCCATCTCAAAAATACAAACACCATTAAAATGAATGGGTTCTTTTGCTACACAGCAAACTATCCCTCTCCGCGGTGGTGCCACTATTCTTATCAGGAACAGCCTTCAACATTTCCCAATCATGCCGACTTGCACTCCTTCCATACAAGTGCCTAAGGCCATTGTCACCACTGGAATAGGAGAAGTAGAGATTGTCACACGCTCAGGTGACAAGATCAAATATGCATGCCGTCGAGCATTGCGCAAGCTCAAAGTATATAATTGCCATGGACTGGAACGCACACCACCAGGTCTGGGGAGCCTCCAGATCCAACACAAGAGGCAGGGAGCTCATGGCATTTGCACTTGCGTCATCGGCACAAATATTAGCAACAGGCAGCCCAACAAGATATCCCGACAATGTCCGCCAACGCCCCACATGCATCGACTTCGGCATGTACAAAGGAATCCAGCACTGGAAACTGCATATCACACAACACACAGCCCTAAGCTCGGATCACTTGCCACTTGTCATCACGGTTGATGCCTCTGCAACGACATATTCTCGGGCAACAAGATTAATCAACAGCAACTCCGATCTGAGAGTGTTCAAAATGCGACTGAACGATGCACTAGATTCAGAGACTGAGCTCCAAAATGACCAGGATATCGAAAACGCGCTGCAACTGTTCACCGAAAAAAAATTTACGAGGCCTCCGCAGATCGGCCACACGCCACACAAGACTCCAAACTGATCAGTTCAAGTTGACAACGGAATTGCGTAACCTTCTTCTAGACGCCAAACAAGACTCCAAACTGGTCAGTTCAAGTTGACAACCGAACCGAACCGAACGTAACCTTCTTCTTGAAAAGCGCAAACTGAGGAGAATATATATGAGAACACGACACCCAGAGGACAAGACAAGCTGGCACCGCGCAAGTAATTAACTCAAGCAAGAGCTCAATCGACAACGCACGCATTTGTTGGCAAATATGCTGGAGAAGATGGGCACGAACTCGGATGCCAATTTTTGTCTTTGGAAGGCCACCAGAAATAGTAGACGACAACCAAGTCGATATAGTCCCATCAAAAATACTCTCAGTAACTGGTGTCGATCCGAGCAAGAGCAAGCGGATACTTTCGCAGTACATCTTGAAAACCGTTTCAAGCCACATGACTTTGTCTCGGACGAAGATCTATATGCCACCAACCTTTACCTGACAGCCCCATTACAAATTGACCTGCCAGAGGAAGGTTTTGTTCATGAAGAGCAACTTGGCAGATAGCAGAGGTTGTTATGATCCAAAAGCCAGGAAAACCAGCAGCGGACCCAGAATCATATCGACCAATTAGCCTGCTGCCCTCGATCTCCAAGGTCTGGGAAAGGTTTCTTATAGCCAGGCTGACAATCATCGCAGAGACCCGGAGTCTTATACCGGATCACCAATTTGGCTTCCGCTCGGGCCAGGGTACTGCATAGCAACTCCATAGAGTTACCAACCACATACTGAAAGCCTTTGACCAGCTTTTTGAATAAGTTCTTTAAGTCATGTGATATTTTAATTGTAAGAAAACATGTTGTTTAGAGTATATTTGGAAGGCTGATTATATCATTTTAATTATAAAAAAATAAAATAAATAAAAAAAGCAACAGAGTCCGTAAAAGTCGCTGTATACCTTCACGCATGCTGTTAAATTAGCGCACCATAACCACCAAGCGACGTCTTACACTCCCCTGCCAAGATCTCACGTTTGGGTTGAACAAAACACAAACGGGAGATACACGCTTGGAAGTCATTAGAAGGATTCATTGTTTAATGTCCTTAACATGAAATTTTCCGATAAATCTACCATGTGTATCCTCCAATTTATAGTAGCTATCTCCGAGTTTTTGCTCTGCTGGAAGTTACGCCTATATACTACCCGTCCTACCTGAAATGAGATATTTCGGCTGCAAATATTATATGATTTTTCGTTTCGCGCATGTTGTTGCTGTATTGTCCTTTGGGTAGCCTTACGCATTGAATCAAACGAGTCTTCTCTCGTAAAAAAAACTGAACGAATAACTCTAAATTCCGTAATAGCTGATAAGTATCACCACTGGTAATCATATTTTGGGCAAAAGTGAAACGATACCGTAATACGATACAGTAATACCGTAATGCACAGGAAATAAAGCTTAGCTTTTCACCCCAATCCGTTTGATCAGACTTTACAAACGAGTTTATAGCAGCAATTACAGATCTATTAACTTTATCGGATGCATTTGCTTGTCGAGCATAGACTGTATACGAGTGTTGAATCTTTTATTTCTGCAATAACCCGTAAAATTTCAGTGATTTAAATTGAACCCAATTACCTGACACTTTCACGTCAGGCACTTTAAAACAAAGAAAAAGTTCCCCTTCCATAAATCGCACTACCGCATCGGCCGTTAATTTCTTTACAGCTTTTAAAAATGAAAATTTCAAAAAATTATTTAGCACTACGAAGATACGTTTATTGCCCGTTTGACTACGGGGTTAAGGCCAGACAAAATCAACATAAAGATTTTGAGTAAAACCAATGAGCTGACATAGCTTTCCCCATTGGAGGTTGTATGGCATGGGTAGGATGTTTTGTACATTTACAAGTGGCACAGCCATTAATATACTCCTTAACATCATTAACCAAGTTAGACCAGTAAAAATAGCGTCTAATTCTTTCCAAGGTCTTATTTATTCCACTATGAGAAGAAAACGGTACACAGAGCTTCCAACATAAATCATCGGCCACTTTGTCGCCAATCGCACGCAAAGCACGACCATATTTATTTATTTATTTAATTAATTAAAGTTAGCTAAGAGCAGCTGACTACAAATATTGACAATTTAATACAAAATTTAAAATAATTAAATTAATATAAAAATAATAAAAATTACAAATTTAAATAAAATTTTAAAGTTTAAATCTGGGGAGTAATAAATATAAGGAAAATTGATTTAATGTAAAACGACCCAACATTTGTTGCAAGGATTGGGGAAAACCTAGAAAACAAATGTGATTATCTCGGACTTTTAAGTCTGATAACTGGGATTGGTTCATCTCCACCTTATATCTGAAATCGTTTTTACTCCTCCGATTTAAAATGATCTAACTGAAGTCCTATCAAACTGTCAATATGGATTGGGAATAAGTCATCTGTATGCACACGTGATAACGCATCGGGAACAATAATTTCACTACCCTTGCGATGGCAAATTTTAAAAGTGAACCCCTTAGCTTCAGTGCCCATCGTGCCAACCTCGAACTAAGGTCAGATTGAGACATCTACCACTTTAAGGACGCATGATCCGTTATAATGGTGAACTCATGACCTTCGATGTATGCTCGAACGCACATTACTGCGGCTAAGCACTCCTTTTCAGTAACTGAATAGTTTCTCTGACACTGATTCAGTTTCCGGTAAATGATGAATGAAATGGGTACGTCATTACCATCCCTATCAGATTCCATTAAAAGAACACCGACTCCAGTGTGATTGCCATTGCAATGAATAGCAAACGGGGCTTTAAATCAGGAACTCACACATTTGAGTTTAAAGCAATTCAAACGCTTTTTTACGTTCTCAGACCACTCAAACTTACGTTTTTGTTTTAGGGTATCTGTAATGGGCACAGCCAGACCCGCGTAGGTCTTGATCAATTTATTATACTATCCTTTGACACCTAAGAATCTCCTAATTAGCTTAATTGATCGTGGAATTGGGAACTCTTTAATTGCTACCACTTTGTCGGGATCGGTTTGAGTGGTGCGTTATATTGTGACCTAAGTACTTAACTTCTTAACTTCTTTAAGGCAGAATTAATTTTTTTCGACATTAATGGTTTAGCCTGCCTGATGCAATCTATGCGCTAGCTCTTCCAACCATTTGAGATGATTGTCGAACGTCTCTGAAACCACCGTATCCATAAGCTTGGACATAGTTTGGGGATTGTTAGATAATCCGAAAGGCATCACTGTATACTGATAGAGAGGCCAGCCGGGCACAGTGAATGCCGTTTTTCCCCGTGCCTTTATATCCAGTGGATTTTGCCAATAGGCATCCTTTAAGTCAATACTGGATATATAATCTGCCTAAGGTAATCTACTTAAAATACTATGAATAAGAGGCATTGGATACGCGTTATTTACGGCACTGTTAGACTCTTCAATCACTCTCAGAGTAAACATTCTGTCCAATTCTGCGTACCTTCTACTTTCTACCGCCGGTGAAACAGCATAGTGCACTTCTTTCGCAAATGATGGAAACGATTTTATAGCTTCGATCAGCTGTTCTTTCAGCTGCTTGTAATTGTAATTGTAATGGCTGCGATAATTTATCTGCTAAAGTTACAATGGCCTCAAAGAACACCTCAAATGGTTCATTCACTCTCTGATTTCGTAATGGAATATCACTTCCTAGCTCGTGATCGGTTCAAGGGTGGCATTTAATTGAGGCCAAGTTACTACCACAACGCTTTTATGGTAACGCCAAAACCAATCACTTGCACTGCCTTCAAATAAAATGCTTGCATATCGAGCTAGTAAGTCGAAACTACCATCACATGTCTGTTTTGTTACCGCTTCGGCACGATATATTAAATCCTCTATTGAGGTGGCTGAGTGACAAGAGAGCGCAACTTCTAGTTACCAATAATTTAACTCATTCGATGTGGTCGTAAATCAACGCTTTGCTGTGTGCCAGCTGGGCTGGTTCTAAGCAAGTGTTCTTGCACGTTGGATCTTAATGGCAATCGATTGAGGTGTTCATTATTTTCAGGAGGAGGTTGGTATCTATTGTTGTTAGGACCTGGTCACGGATTTGATTGCAGTTCTGCAATTAATCTTTGGAATCAGATTCTAACGTTTGGGATAATGATTGCGCCATTTGAGCCATTGCCAGAGACATTGAGCTTGCCATTACTTGTTGTAAATGGTCGCTCAACGAATTTGGCAAATCACGTATCTCCGGATCAGACTCCTGTCTATCGACAGATTGTGCTTCCGTGCTAGCCGTTGTGTCCTCAGGTTGATCCTGTGATCTAGTTCACATAGTGGCTTTACTTTATAGTTATCCTTTGGATGTGGAGATTGTGTTTGCAAGTTGTCGTCACTAATTGGTTATGAAATTCAATGTTTTGTGCACAAATGCCACAAAAAGTATTAGTTTCGCCGAAGTTTACCAAACTATCACATCTGTGTCTCAAAAGAGACATTGTATCCTAATAATACCACTAAGATAATAATAATTTAAAGATATAGTGATTAATAATGTAACAAAGAGAAATCTATCAAACTATTAACACCGAATAATAACTGCAGCAGAAATGTACCAGCTTATTGGGAACCATGCAACTGTCTATTGATAGCCGAAAGAAAGGAAGAAATTTAAATTGGCATTAAAATATGGACGGCCTCACAGTGTATTAATCAACCACTGATGTAAATCTATTCTAATATAGTCGTTGTTTAATTCTATAGGATTTGATTTACATTAGGTGGTTTCTAACATTAGTACTATTGGGGAATAATATATTTATTCATCCAGGCTAGCACTAAATTTCTCAAGAAACCTTCAATAGAGCAATATTGCAGCCAAGGCATAATTAATTTACCTCAGTGCACTACCTACCAGTTTGTTTTTGTTGTGAGCGCGGGGCTAAAAAGTATTTTAGACATTAATAGTCAATCCAGATACTTTAACAATGGACACTGGAAAAAGGGATAAAAGTCGAAAGCATTTGCATTCTCATGCAGTGCTTTAAGCTGTTGTGGACTTTAGTAAATTTGTTTGGGCTTGAGCATTAATAAATTAACTTAGCACCTTGAGATGCGCTAAAAAAATCGATTAGTACTTCAGGCCACACGATTGAGCGCCAATATATATATCTGTAGCGAATAACGTGGTGTAGCGAGCAAATGGTGATGTAACATGTTAACGGAGTACGCGATATCATCAGCCTTGCTCACTTCGGCTGGGGGTGGGGATTATAATAAGACAAACCCGCAATGCAAAAAAAATATAATATTAGATTTTGTTAGTGCATATTAATAATAAATAAGAAATTTTTGTCTCAGTTTGGCATTTGCAATAGTTGCCCTTTAGCGGAGACGCCGTATGATAATTAGATCGCTTTAGCTACGAAGCTTTGGCTTGTATCTAAATAGATATTTATTTGTTTTGTATTATTATAATGTTATAATCAGCATTCCAAATATGCTCTAAATAACATGTTTTCTTAAAATTAAAATATCACATGGTTCGTAGAACTTATATATAGAGCTATGTATGTAGCTGAGTTGCTGTTTTGCCTCTTAAGGTACCTTGTAAGTGTACGACGAGAGTTGCAAACTGTCTTCTCCTTAATCTTATGATGGGCTGTGAACTAGCCAGGTTTTGTGCATCTCATTTTGCATGGCTTAGGGGTCGATCATTGTATCTGCTGGAGAAAAAACAGAGTTGCTCTTCCACAGTTGCAAGGTTAAGATCTCGGTGGAGTGTCGAGTTCCTCACGAACCATGGGCATCCTGTGATGAGCCGCATGGCTCGGTACTGCAGTCTCTGCATGATTCTCTTATTGCTCAGGGAGGAGGTACCCCAGACCTGCATCCCATATATCCAAGTTGGAGACACAATTGTCAATATGATAGTGCGCTTACTGCGAAGTGGAAGCTTACTGTTCTTGTTGAGTAGTTAATTCATTTGGCGCAGCCTGCCACGGCATGTTGCTACCTTTTTTTGTATATGGGTCTTAAACGTGTGCTTTCTGTCCAGTGTGAGTCCCAGGTAGGTTACCTTTGTTGGTTGGAGCAAAGGCACGCCGTGAATTTGTACTATAGGAGGCTGAAGTCGGCAGAGGGTGAAGCACATGTTAAAGCTCTTCCTGGCAATGAGCTCAACATTCCATCAGCTGACCCAGTTAACAAGATCGTCGATGCATGCCTCTGCAACATCTGCGGCCAATTGTAGTGATTTTGTTGAGGTCATCATGCACACGTCGGCGTATGAGGCCAACAGGAGAAATAGATATTAAAAAAGTTTAGCACTTACAGCAGCGTTGATATTTGTCCCACGACGAAAGATCTTTTGGCGATGGTGAGCTGTAAGCTTAAAAGTTTTAAAGCTGGTGATGTGAAATTAAAGCTCGCAGCTATAAGGCCGGTTCAAGCTGAGCTTATAATCGTTATATTCTATGTTCAAACTTACATTAAACATGCATATGTACATTTAAAATTAATATATACGCCACATACTTTTAAGTGGAAGTGCATTTCGTATTGAGTGAACACAACGCACCAAATTAAAATAGATAATTTATGGCCGCGTGTATACGTGTCAAACAGTATGGTGTGATTCAGGTACGTGCACGAAATATGAACCGACCCTATCAGCAGATGCAACCCGTTGGTCGGGTCAAAGTAGATAAGAATAGGTTATGAACGCCCAATGTTACCTGTATAAGAACTAGGATTTGTAAGAAATAAACCAGTATACTTTCGAGTTGCTCACTGAACACATCGTTCAAACATTCTATGTGAGGAAACGAAAAATTAGCTTAAATTAAAATATTATACCTAAAACTATTGTAATTCGATTAAACGGCAACGGCCGTATTCCCATTTCTCTGTATTTCTCACTTGGCGATACAGAGGGTGTACCATACACAAACAAAATTTGACGTGCAGAATTTTTCAATTCTTGAGCCTAGTGCTTCGCTTAGTCAATATTGAGTAGCAGCGTTCTAACATGATCTTTTGTCCTAGACAAAGTGCAGCATAAGGCCCAGACGCGTAAGCGCAAAGTGAAAAAGCCCCTGTCTCCAAAGATCTACGAATCTAAGAGACGTACACGTTCCGCCTCTCAAAGATACCAACAATCAGTAACTAATAAATTTAGTCTGCTTAGCAGTGACTCGGAGGAAGAGGAAGATATGAACAACAACGACGACGCTGAGGGTCGCTATCGGGTCAGCCACTTCGCTCATAATCCAACCGTCTCACAGAGCTAAGACTAATACAAACTTAAATGACGAATAAGATGCGGACATCCCTGCCATACCAGCAAGATCCCGAATTCCACCAATCACCATTCCAGGTGTTAAGGATCTGTCAATGCTCATGGATTTGCTTAAGGCAAATAACCTTCACGGAGTCGAAAAGTCTAATCTGAGAACCTCTGCTGACGGCGTCACTGGAAGAATTCAGGCTCTGTTCGATAAGGTGAAGTTGGAATACTTCACCTACCAGCTCAATGAGGAACGACCCTATAAAATTGTACTATCCCAGGGATACCGATACATTCAGAAGAATTCAGGCTCTGTTCGATAAGGTGAAGTTGGAATACTTCACCTACCAGCTCAATGAGGAACGACCCTATAAAATTGAAGTCAAGGGGCTGCACTACTCCACGCTGCACTCCGTAATTAGGAGCGAACTAAAAAATCTGAGATTTGATGCAATACATGTATTGATATATAAATACAGAGGGTGTACCATACACAAACAAAATTTGAAGTGCAGAACCTTTCCCTTCTTGAGCCTAGTGCTTGGCTTAGGGTCAGCAATGTCATTTCCCAATGGCCAGATTAAGGACACAAACAAATGACCTTCGACACACGAAATTCAGGTTGGCTGGCTTTTGAACTACTGTAAAGCTCAAGTTTAACACAAAGTGCAGATTTAGGTGTTCATTAGGGTAATCTTGGTTTCACTTCGGAATACAAATAAATTTTTTTAATTAGAATAACAATAACTCTTACTATTGCTTCAATGTATTTCCAAATTTACCCGATCGGGACCTCGCACCATACACTTTATCTGACCCGAGCCTTGCCTCTTTGCTCCTTTCTGTGTGGATCCCTATGGGGGGATAGCTACATTAATATCCTTAACTAGTGGTCTGTTGATACCGCTAAGGCGGACACTCACCACTTTAACTGTGAACCACTAAACTTTATTTTTTTTTTCTCACTAGGCTCTTCTTTTTTATTTCTTGTTTTTTTCTCTTTCACTTTTCCTAGGTTTGTTTTGTTTCTTTATTTTTTTTAAATATTATTATATTATATGTAAAGATTAAATTTGTACTCCTGATTGCAATACTGTTGTTGTACAACTTGCAACTCTTTGCACCTTCTTTTTATTTTTTCTCTAGTTGGCACTCACCCCCGCCAATGCATTCCGCTGTATTCCGCTGTTAGCGTTTTAAGCGCAGCTAAGAGATGCATTGTGTTTCTTATTTCGCTATTAGGCTTCGAATTTGAAAAATTCGTAAAGATCCCTACATTTAGGGATCTGGATCATTAGATCACACCCATGCCATGAACAAGGGAACTTTCGTTACTCTCGGTACATTGCTTAGTTCAAACTTTTGGTCGCAGCAACAGCGTTGGACTTGTCAAATAGTATCGGTATCGTACCCTTGTGTCGTGAATTTTCGGTCCCCGTTATTGACTAAAATCTCTTTTAAGAGACAAGGACAAGTCCACGATAGTGGCAAAAACATTTGACAGTGACCACATAAGTTTCTGCAATACCAAATTCCTGTGAAAGTGGATAGTATAAACGTAATTATCTAAGTGAAAAATTCAGTAGATTTGGTGCTCCGCTGCCCAACGTGACGTGGTGCAACCATACCGTGTTGCGAAGCCCAGGACAACTTGGTTGGAAGCCCGGATAACTCGATGCATATATCCGGGCTTCCAACCAAGTTAAAACCAAGTTACTCACAGCCTCTCGAATACTTGGTTGTAGCCTAGAGTCGGATCTTGTTCTACTACATATTTCCGGGCGTTTCGTCAATATGTCAAAGAAAGACATTCTTGGTGCGGCTTTTCTAGCTGCTGCGTTTGAGCCGTCTTGTAGTAACCGCGTAATAATGAGAACAAGTACCACTACTACAAGCACCAATTCGTATGTACATGACTTTCGCAAAAGAAACTGGACTGTTAAAAAAAACAACAAAAAATTAATATCTTTCAAAATTTATATTATTTTATTCAAAGTAGTTTCCTTGTGCTTCACTAAATCGTTTAGCCCGGTCAATTCGCATTTCAAATGAGTGTTTAAGGTCATTTTTCGGAATGCTCTTGAGAATATCGGTCGTCGCTTTTTGGATAGCTGAAATGTCCTGAAACCAGTGTCCTTTCATGGGCAAATGAAGTTTTCCAAATAGGTTAAAATCACAGGGTGCCAGATCAGGTGAGTAGGTTAATGGTTAATATGGAGTTTTTTGTCAAAAAATCAGTGACAAGCGTCGACCGATTAGACGGCGCATTATCGTGCAACAGGCGCAAGGACCCTGGCTCACGGTATTGTGGTCGAACTAGACGAATGCGTGACAAAAGACGCTTCATAACACCAAGGTAAAACACATCATTAATCGTTTGGCCAGGTGGGACGAGCTCCCGGTGTACAATACACTCGGAATCGTAAAAACAAATCAGCATTGTCTTAATTTTTGCTTCTGAAGACGACTTTTTTCGATGATGGCTCTTCTGGATGCTTCCATTCAGCACTTTGACGTTTGGTTTCGGGACCATATTGAAAGCACCACGTTTCATCACCAGTCACAATCGAATATTTGTAGTGTATGTTCTTTCTCGACTCCTTAATCAAATCCCTACAATGTTGGATTCGTAGCAATTTTTCCTCTTCAGTCAATTTGTGCGGAACAAACTTGGAGCACACCTTCCGTAGACCCAATTTATCTATCAAAATGCGATGAATGGAGTCTTTGGTGATATTTAACTCCATTTCCATGTAGCGCAAAGAAGATTTCGGCTCATTCTTAATAAATTCCTGCACTTTTTCAATATTGTTTTGGGTAATCACTGATTTTGGCCAGCCCGACTTCTGATCGTCACAGAGGTCCTCACGACCTTCTTGGAATCGCTTAAACCACTCATGCACATTACTACGGGATAGGTACTGATCACCATAAACTTTTTTCATCATTTCAAATGTTTCAGTGAACGTTTTCCCAAGTTTAAAACAAAATTTTATTTTTGCTCTTTGTTCAAAATGCATTTTACGACCGACGTATACAAGAAAATGTATACAAGAAACTTCAGTCGTTCCCACTACCTCGGCAGCTACTTTCTCGTCTGGAGGAATCTATTTATTTGGCAACGAGTGAATATTGAGTAGCAGCATTGTAACAGGATCTTCTGTCCTAGACAAAGCGCAGCATAAGGCCCAGACGCGTAAGCGCAAAGTGAAAAAGCCCCTGTCTCCAAAGATCCACGAATCTAAGAGACGTACACGTTCCGCCTCTCAAAAATACCGACAATCAGTAACTTATAAATTTAGTCTGCTTAGCAGTGACTCGGACGAAGAGAAAGATATGAACAACAACGACGACGCGGTGATGGTCGCTATCGGGTCAGCCACTTCGCTCATAATTCAACCGTCTCACAGAGCTTAGACTAATACAAACTTAAATGACGAATAAGATGCGGACATCCCTGCCATACCAGCAAGATCCCGAATTCCACCAATCACCATTCCAGGTGTTAAGGATCTGCCAATGCTCATGGATTTGCTTAAGGCAAATAACCTTCACGGAGTCGAAAAGTCTAATCTGAGAACCTCTGCTGACGGCGTCACTGGAAGAATTCAGGCTCTGTTCGATAAGGTGAAGTTGGAATACTTCACCTACCAGCTCAATGAGGAACGACCCTATAAAATTGTACTATCCCAGGGATACCGATACATTCAGAAGAATTCAGGCTCTGTTCGATAAGGTGAAGTTGGAATACTTCACCTACCAGCTCAATGAGGAACGACCCTATAAAATTGTAGTCAAGGGGCTACACTACTCTACGCTGCACTCCGTAATTAGGAGCGAACTAAAAAATCTGGGATTTGATGCAATACATATATTGATGCAATATATATATATGTTGCCCGGACAATACAAACAGAGCAGACAAACTAATCAATCTTTGGCTGGCCAAAGATGTGATATTAAAGAAACTCGCAAAAAGAAGAAGAAAACACAGTGCTCTAGATGCACAAACTTCGGCCATACAGCAAAATACTGTCGTAAGACTCCGGTATGTGTAAAATGCGCTGAACGCCACAAATCCACAGAATGAACACTGCCCGACTCTGCAAGCACTACATGCGCTAACTGCGGCCTGGACCATCTAGCTAACTACAAAAGTTGTCGTGCCTATCAATCTTACGAAGCTCGCAGCCAGCGTGAGCCTTGTCTTCAAACTGCACAACAACCAGCCACTCGGATGAGAGCAGGAAACGCACGACATCCAAACCAACATGCACCTGCAGCTCATTCAGCTTCCTCTCGTAACACCAATGGGCCCACTTATGCACAAATGGCTGGTGGCCAGCACAACACACCAAACGACTGGCCAACTGTTGGAGCAGCTACGCGATCACAGCCACAGATCCATTCATTTCGAATAACACACAAACAACGCGTAACGCACTGGCCAAATGTGACATCACCTAAGCAGCGGTTATCACAGCCACACATTTCCCTGGCGTCTGAGTTCAGTGATTTGATTGCATCGATAAAAATGCTGAATGAAACAGTAAGTCGCCTTGCAAGAATGCAAAAGGAAATGGTACGCATGCAGTCCAAAATGCTGGACCTTCTCACCGCGCGTACCCAAAAATGAATCCTCAACAGCTAAAAATTATGTGTTGGAACGCTTGAAGAGACTCCAACAAACTGCGCGAAATTAAACTGTTAGTGCAGATACACGATATACATATCATCTTACTCAGCGAGACCCAGCTCAAAAATACAAACACCATTAAAATGAATGGGTTCACAATCTTGGTATCGGTGCCCGAGACCACCACAATTCCAACAAGATATGGCTACGGCCTCTACCTCGGCATCTTCGATATTTTCTTCATCCGATTCCACATCCGTATCAGCTTGTACTATTACTTCATTTACTTGTCGTCTAGGTAGTACTACACTTTGGTTGGAACCACTGGCTTTGATACCGACGCCATTAATCTTTCCCGAGTGTGAACGGTATGGCGCAGTTACGCGACTGATAAAATTTGCACATACAGAAGCTCATGCTGTATTTCTGGAAGCAGATTCGGTCGGAGAATTTCCAACAACGATGGGTCTAATAATGGCTGCGATAATTTATCTTCTAACGTTACAATGGCCTCAACGAACACCTCAAATGGCTCAATCACTCTCTGCTTTCGTTGTGCAATATCACTCCTTAGCTCATGATCGGCTTAGCCATCCTAGTATTGTGCCCGAAGTTACTTTCACAACGCTTTTATGGTAACGCCAAAACTAATCACTTGCACTGCCTTCAAATAAATTTCTTGCATATCGTGCTAGTAAATCGAAATTACCATCTAATGTCTGTTTTTTTACCGCTTCGGCACGATATATAAAATCCTCAATTGATGTGACTGAGTGAGAAGAGAAACGCAACTTCGAGCTACCAATAATTTAACTGATTCGATGTGGTCGTAATTCAACGCTTTGCTGTGTTCCAGCTGGGCTGGTTCTAAGCAAGTGTTCTTGCACGTTGGATCTTAATGACTTTCGTGCCGGCAATCGATCTAGGTGTTCAAAATTTTCAGGACGTGGTGGGTATCTATTGTTGTTAGGACCTGGTGACGGATTTGATTGCAGATCTGCAATTAATCTAAGGAATCCAGATTCTAACGTTTTGGATAATGATTGCGCCATTTAAACCATTGCCAGAGACATTAAGCTTGCCATTACTTGTTGTAAAGGGTTGCTCAACGATTATGGCAAATCACGTATCTCCGGATCAGACTCCTGTCTATCGACAGATTGTGCTTCCGTGCTAGCCGTTGTGTCCTCAGGTTGATCCTGTGATCTAGTTCACATAGTGGCTTGATCTACTTTATAGTTATCCTTTACCGCAGCTAATTCAGCTAAATTAAGTAACAGTACTTCCAGCGAGATCTGGAAATGTGAAATGTGCAAGCTGGACAAATATTCCTGCTACTGGCTCTCGTATTAATGCAAGCAATGTGGAGATTGTGTTTGCAAGTTGTCGTCACTAATTGGTTTTGAAATTCAATGTTTTGTGCACAAATGCCACAAAAAGTATTGGTCTCGCCGATGTTTACTAAACTTTCACATCTGCGTCTCAAAAGAGACATTGTATCCTAATAATACCACTAAGATAATAATAATTTAAAGATATAGTGATTAATAATGTAACAAAGAGAAATCTATCAAGCTATTAACACCGAATAATAACTGCAGCAGAAATGTACAAGCTTATTGGGAACCATGCAACTGTCTATTGATGGCCAAAGGAATGGAAGGAATATGAATTGGCATTAAAATATGGACGGCCTCACAGTGTATTAATCAACCACAGATGTAAATCTATTCTCATATAATCGTTGTTTAATTCTATAGGATTTGATTTGCTTGAGGTGGTTTCTAACATTAGTACTATTGGGGAATAATATATTTATTCATCCAGGCTAGCACTAAATTTCTCAAGAAACCTTCAATAGAACAATATTGCAGCCAAGGTATAATTAATTTACCTCAGTGCACTACCTATTAGTTTGTTTTTGTTGTGAGCGCGGGCTAAAAAGTATTTTAGACATAAATAGTCAATCCAGATACTTTAACACTGGACACTGGAAAAAGAGATAAAAGTCGAAAGCATTTGCATTCTCATGCAGTGCTTTAAGCTGTTGTGGACTTTAGTAAATTTGGGCTTGAGCATTAATAAATTAACTTAGCACCTTGAGATGCGCTAAAAAAATCGATTAGTACTTCAGGCCACACGATTGAGCGCCAATATATATCTGTAGCGAATAACGTTATGTAGCGAGTAAATGGTGATGTAACATGTTAACGGAGTACGCGATATCATCAGCCTTGCTCACTTCGGTGGGGGTGGGGATTATAATAAGACAAACCCGCAATGTTATCAGCTCAATGGCTACGAATTATATTTACAAAAACTCGAAAAAAAAATGAAGTAACAAGGGAAGAGGTTTAACTATCAACAGATCAGTCGCTTCTTTGCAAGTAACGCCCACCTTACCATGATCCTTTATTTTTGCCTGATATAAAACTTAAATAGAATCCCTAGAAGACGACTGTTCAGTTACGCTATCCTCCTGTAAGGCTGCATGGTTCCACAAATGGGGTTTTAGCCAGAAATCATTTTAAAACCACATTCATTTAAATACATTAACTGTTAATTTGCTTTGAAAGCGAAGTATAATTCTATATCAGGAACAATAATTCTCTTAACGTAAGTACTTAACTAACAATGGTTAACAGGGTAAAAAAAATACTATAGATAATAATAAAAAAATTAATAAATGTGAAAAAATATAATATAAGAATATGTTAGTGCATATTAATAATAAATAAGTAATTTTTGTCTGAGTTTGGCATTCGCAACAGTTGCCCTTTAGCGGAGACGCCGTATGATAATTAGATCGCTTTAGCTACGAAGCTTTGGCTTGTATCTAAATAGATATTTATTTGTTTTGTATTATTATAATGTTATTAATGTTATTAGCATTAAAAATATGCTCTAAATAACATGTTTTCTTAAAATTAAAATATCACATGGTTCGTAGAACTTATTTATAGAGCTATGTATGTAGCTCAGTTGGTGTCTTGCCTCTTAAGGTCCCTTGTTAGTGTACGACGAGACTTGCAAACTGTCTTATCTGGTGGAGAAAAAACAGAGTTGCTCTTCCACAGTTGCAAGGTTAAGATCTCGGTGGAGAGTCGAGTTCCTTACGAACCATGGGCATCCTGTGATGAGCCGCATGGCTCGGTTTTGCAGTCTCTGCACGATTCTCCTATTGCTCAGGGAGGCGGTACCCCAGACATGCATCCCATATTTCCATATTGGAGACACAATTGTCAATATGATAGTGCGCTTACTGCGCAGTGGAAGCTTACTGTTCTTGTTGAGTAGTTAACTCATTTGGCGCAGCCTGCCACGGCATGTTGGTACCTTTTTTTGTATATGGGTCTTAAACGTGTGCTTTCTGTCCAGTGTGAGTCCCAGGTTGGTGACCTTTGTTGGTTGGAGCAAAGGCACGCCATGAATTTGTACTATAGGAGGCTGAAGTTGGCAGAGGGTGAAGCACATGTTAAAGCTCTTCCTGGCAATGAGTTTAACATTTCATCAACCGACCCAGTTAACAAGATCGTCGATGCATGCCTATGCAACATCTGCGGCCATTTGTAGTGAATTTGTTGAGGTCATCATGCACACGTCGGCGTATGAGGCCAACAGGAGAAATAGATATTAAAAAAGTTTAGCACTTACAGCAGCGTTGATATTTGTCCCACAACGAAAGATCTTTTGGCGATGGTGAACTGTAAGCTTTAAAGTTTAAAAGCTGTTGATGTGAAATTAAAGCTCGCAGCTATAAGGCCGGTTCAAGCTGAGCTTATAATCATTATATTCTATGTGAGGAAACGAAAAATTAGCGTACATTTAAATATTATACCTAAAACTAATGATGATTTGATTAAACGGCAACGGCCGTACTCCCATTTCTCTGTATTTCTCACTTGGCGATACACAAACAGAATTTGACGTGCAGAACCTTTCCCTTCTCAAGCCTATTGCTTGGCTTAGGGTCAGCAATGTCATTTCCCAATGGCCACATCAAAGACACAAAAAAATGACCTTCGACACACGAAATTCAGGTTGGCTGGCTTTTGAACTACTGTCAAGCTCAAGTTTAACACAAACTGCAGATTTAGGTGCTCATTAGGGTAATCTTGGTGCCAGTTCGGAAAACAAATAAATTTTTTTTATTAGAATAACAATAACTTTTACTATTGCTTCCATGTATTTCCAAATTTACCCGATCGGGACCTCGCACCATACACTTTATCTGACCCGAGCCTTGCCTCTCTGCTCCTTTCTGTGTGGATCCCTATGGGGGGATAGCTACATTAATATCCTTAACTAGTGGTCTGTTGATACCGCTAAGGCGGACACTCACCACTTTAACTGTGCACCACTACACTTTATTTTTTCTTCCCACTAGGCTTTTTTTTTATTTCTTGTTTTGTTTTTTGGTTTCACTTTTCCTATGTTTGTTTTGTTTCTTTTATTTTTAGTATTATTATATTAAATGTAAAGATTAAATTTGAACTCCTGATTGCAATACTGTTGTTTGTTTCTTGTCTTTCTCGTTTATCCTTCTACTGGTTATGTTTATTATTGTTATTCAAATCCGAATTGTTAGTTATTTGTTTATGACGTTTAGCAGCAAAATACGGCTTTTAAAGCACATTCCCGGACAAGAGTGTTGGTACCACAAATGCCAGAAGCGTGCCTTTTTAAGATCTGGAATTTGATAATCACACTTTTTAGATACGCTTATCAGGCGAAATCGTTATCTTTCACCTTGTAAGCAACGAAGAGTGTTGGTACCACAAATGCCAGAAGCGTGCCTTTTTAAGATCTGGAATTTGATAATCACACTTTTTAGATACGCTTATCAGGCGAAATCGTTATCTTTCACCTTGTAAGCAACGAACCCAAACGAAAGCACAGAATATATGCATATAATATGTATCTAAGTATATCTACATACATATGTACATAGATGCTTTCTCGACGTTTGTAGAAAATAGAGTTTTCTTGACTCTTTAGATAATTTCACAAGCTGATGCATCACAATTATTAATCAAATGGATAGCTAACATTAGAATGTGTGTGTATTTAATCTAAGCACATGATACTCTATCCAAACTGACTAGTCACAGCTGTTTTGGGCTACTTCCCATAGAATTGCGCGATTAGATTGACTGTGAAAACACTATAAAAATAGAAACATTAAATAAAGCAAGACGCTGATAAGTAGCGTTCCACTGCCACCCACATACCGCACCTTAACCCATAGAAAGGTGCCTGTTCATAGAGGGTCTTTCTTTTTTTTGTTTTAACTGGCTACTCACCACTGCAGCCAACGATCTACGTGGCGCGTGTCCGTTGCTGTAATCCAGGCGTTGCTGCGGTTGTTCTTGTCCAGCAACAGAGGCGGCACGACGTCGCGGCGGTGGGCGTGGCACATTAGACGTCGACGAGGATGCGGACACAGCGCTATTGCTGATGCGTGCTGACATTTTGATGCCACCAAACTGTAAACGGCTGCTGCAAAAATGAAAAGAAACGGAAACGCAAATTTAAGTAAAAATAAAAACAGAAACAACAACTAAAACAATAAGAAAGTGATTCAATAACAATAACAACAAGAGATGGCAGTAACTGGAAGCTGCTGCACAACACAGGGCCAAATGAGCACAGACAACAAAGGCATAAAACGAACGGTACTGTCACACCACAGTGTGTACACACAATGCATATTATATGCAGGTTTGTATAAACTTAATGTGCATATGCTTGCATGCCTGTATGTGTGTGTGGGCGAGCATAGAATATACTTGGAGCTACCAAAGCATAAAGAAAAGTAATTATCGTATGTACATGAAGCCTCAGTCGTTCCCACTACCTCGGCAGCTACGTTCTTAGTAGCATCAACTTCAATCGCTTGTTTCACAACTATCTGCTCGTCCGGAGGAATCTATTTATTTGGCAACGAGTCAATATTGAGTAGCAGCATTGTAACAGGATCTTCTGTCCTAGACAAAGCGTAGAATAAGGCCCAGACGCGTAAGCGCAAAGTGAAAAACCCCTGTCTCCAAAGATCCACGAATCTAAGAGATGTACACGCTCCTCCCCTCAAAGATACCGACAATCAGTAACTTCACCTACAAGCTCAATGAGGAACGACCCTATAAAATTGTAGTCAAGGGGTTACACTACTCTACGCTGCACTCCGTAATTCGGAGCGAACTAAAAAATCTGGGATTTGATGCAATACATATATTGATGCAATATATATATATATTGCCAAGACAATACAAACAGAGCAGACAAACTAATCAATCTGTTCTTTATTAACATCGGTCCGGGCTGCAACACACCCGCCCTAAAAATATCAGGTTTCTGGATGGCCAAAGATGTGATATTAAAGAAACTCGCAAAAAGAAGAAGAACACACAGTGCTCTATATGCTCAAACTTCGGCCATACAGCAAAATACTGTCGTATGACTCCGGTATGTGTGAAATGCGCTGAACACCACAAATCCACAGAATGCACACTGCCCGACTCTGCAAGCACTACATGCGCTAACTGCGGCCTAGACCATCTGGCTAACTACAAAAGTTGTCGTGCCTATCAATCTTACGAAGCTCGCAACCAGCGTAAGCCTTGTCTTCAAACTGCACAACAGCCAGCCACTCGGATGAGAGCAGGAAACGCACGACATCCAAACCAACATGCACCTGCAGCTCATTCAGCTTCCTCTCGTGACACCAATGGGCCCACTTATGCACAAATGGCTAGTGGCCAGCACAACACACCAAACGACTGGCCAACTGTTGGAGCAGCTACACGATCACAGCCACAGATCCATCCACAGCGAATAACACACAAACAACGCGTAACGCACTGGCAAGATGTGACATCACCTCAGCAGCGGGTACCAGAGCCACACAACTTCCAGGCGTCTGAGCTCAGTGATTGCTTCCATAAAAATGCTGAATGAAACAGTAAGTCGCCTTGCAAAAATGCAAAAGGAAATGGTACGCATGCAGTCCAAAATGCTGGACCTTCTCACCGCACGTACCCAAAAATGAATCCTCAACAGCTAAAAATTATGTGTTGGAACGCTTGAAGAGACTCCAACAAACTGCGCGAAATTAAACTGTTCGTGCAGCTACTCGATATACATATAATCCTACTCAGCGAGACCCAGCTCAAAAATACAAACACCATTAAAATGGATTGGCTCACAATCTTGGTATCGGTGCCCGAGACCACCACAATTCCAACAAGATATGGCTACGGCCTCTACCTCGGCATCTTCGATATTTTCTTCATCCGATTCCACATCCGTATCAGCTAGTACTACTTCATTTCCTTGTCGTCTACTTAGTACTACACTTTGGTTGGAACCACTGGCTTTGATACCGACGCCATTAATCTTTCCCGAGTATGAACGGTATGGCGCAGTTACGCGACTGATAAAATTTGCACATACAGAAGCTCATGCTGCATTTCTGGAAGCAGATTTGGTCGGAGAATTTCCAACAACGATGGGTCTAATAATGGCTGCGATAATTTATCTGCTAACGTTACAATGGCCTCAAAGAACACTTCAAATGGCTCAATCACTCTCTGCTTTCGTTGTGCAATATCACTCCTTAGCTCGTGATCGGCTTAGCCATCCTAGTATTGTGCCCGAAGTTACTTCCACAACGCTTTTATGGTAACGCCAAAACTAATCACTTGCACTGTCTTCAAATAAATTTCTTGCATATCGTGCCAGTAAATCGAAATTACCATCTAATGTCTGTTTTGTTACCGCTTCGGCACGATGTATTAAATCCTCTATTGAGGTGAGTGAGTGACAAAAGAAACGCAACTTCCAGCTACCAATTATTTAACTGATTCGATGTGGTCGTAATTCAACGCTTTGCTGTGTTCCAGCTGGGCTGGTTCTAAGCAAGTGTTCTTGCACGTTGGATCTTAATGACTTTCGTGCCGGCAATCGATCTAGATGTTCAAAATTTTCAGGACGTGGTGGGTATCTATTGTTGTTAGGACCTGGTGACGGATTTGATTGCAGTTCTGCAATTAATCTAAGGAATCCAGATTCTAACGTTTTGGATAATGATTGCGCCATTTGAGCCATTGCCAGAGACATTAAGCTTGCCATTACTTGTTGTAAATGGTTGCTCAACGAATTTGGCAAATCACGTATCTCCGGTTCAGACTCCTGTCTATCGACAGATTGTGCTTCCGTGCTAACCGTTGTGTCCTCAGGTTGATCCTGTGATCTAGTTCACATAGTGGCTTGATCTACTTTATAGTTATCCTTTACCGCAGCTAATTCAGCTAAATTAAGTAACAGTACTTCCAGCGAGATCTGGAAATGTGAAATGTGCAAGCTGGACAAATATTCCTGCTACTGGCTCTCGTATTAATGCAAGCAATGTGGAGATTGTGTTTGCAAGTTGTCGTCACTAATTGGTTTTGAAATTCAATGTTTTGTGCACAAATGCCACAAAAAGTATTGGTCTCGCCGATGTTTACTAAACTTGCACATCTGCGTCTCAAAAGAGACATTGTATCCTAATAATACCACTAAGATAATAATAATTTAAAGATATAGTGATTAATAATGTAACAAAGAGAAATCTATCAAGCTATTAACACCGAATAATAACTGCAGCAGAAATGTACAAGCTTATTGGGAACCATGCAACTGTCTATTGATGGCCAAAGGAATGGAAGGAATATGAATTGGCATTAAAATATGGACGGCCTCACAGTGTATTAATCAACCACAGATGTAAATCTATTCTCATATAATCGTTGTTTAATTCTATAGGATTTGATTTGCTTGAGGTGGTTTCTAACATTAGTACTATTGGGGAATAATATATTTATTCATCCAGGCTAGCACGAAATTTCTCAAGAAACCTTCAATAGAGCAATATTGCAGCCAAGGTATAATTAATTTACCTCAGTGCACTACCTGTTAGTTTGTTTTTGTTGTGAGCGCGGGCTAAAAAGTATTTTAGACATAAATAGTCAATCCAGATACTTTAACACTGGACACTGGAAAAAGAGATAAAAGTCGAAAGCATTTGCATTCTCATGCAGTGCTTTAAGCTGTTGTGGACTTTAGTAAATTTGGGCTTGAGCATTAATAAATTAACTTAGCAACTTGAGATGCGCTAAAAAAATCGATTAGTACTTCAGGCCACACGATTGAGCGCCAATATATATCTGTAGCGAATAACGTTATGTAGCGAGTAAATGGTGATGTAACATGTTAACGGAGTACGCGATATCATCAGCCTTGCTCACTTCGGTGGGGGGTGGGGATTATAATAAGACAAACCCGCAATGTTATCAGCTCAATGGCTACGAATTATATTTACAAAAACTCGAAAAAAAAATGAAGTAACAAGGGAAGAGGTTTAACTATCAACAGATCAGTCGCTTCTTTGCAAGTAACGCCCACCTTACCATGATCCTTTATTTTTGCCTGATATAAAACTTAAATAGAATCCCTAGAAGACGACTGTTCAGTTACGCTATCCTCCTGTAAGGCTGCATGGTTCCACAAATGGGGTTTTAGCCAGAAATCATTTTAAAACCACATTCATTTAAATACATTAACTGTTAATTTGCTTTGAAAGCGAAGTATAATTCTATATCAGGAACAATAATTCTCTTAACGTAAGTACTTAACTAACAATGGTTAACAGGGTAAAAAAAAATACTATAGATAATAATAAAAAAATTAATAAATGTGAAAAAATATAATATAAGAATATGTTAGTGCATATTAATAATAAATAAGTAATTTTTGTCTGAGTTTGGCATTCGCAACAGTTGCCCTTTAGCGGAGACGCCGTATGATAATTAGATCGCTTTAGCTACGAAGCTTTGGCTTGTATCTAAATAGATATTTATTTGTTTTGTATTATTATAATGTTATTAATGTTATTAGCATTAAAAATATGCTCTAAATAACATGTTTTCTTAAAATTAAAATATCACATGGTTCGTAGAACTTATTTATAGAGCTATGTATGTAGCTCAGTTGGTGTCTTGCCTCTTAAGGTCCCTTGTTAGTGTACGACGAGACTTGCAAACTGTCTTATCTGGTGGAGAAAAAACAGAGTTGCTCTTCCACAGTTGCAAGCCTAAGATCTCGGTGGAGAGTCGAGTTCCTTACGAACCATGGGCATCCTGTGATGAGCCGCATGGCTCGGTTTTGCAGTCTCTGCACGATTCTCCTATTGCTCAGGGAGGCGGTACCCCAGACATGCATCCCATATTTCCATATTGGAGACACAATTGTCAATATGATAGTGCGCTTACTGCACAGTGGAAGCTTACTGTTCTTGTTGAGTAGTTAACTCATTTGGCGCAGCCTGCCACGGCATGTTGGTACCTTTTTTTGTATATGGGTCTTAAACGTGTGCTTTCTGTCCAGTGTGAGTCCCAGGTTGGTGACCTTTGTTGGTTGGAGCTATAACCTTCCTGGCAATGAGCTTAACATTCCATCAACCGACCCAGTTAACAAGATCGTCGATGCATGCCTGTGCAACATCTGCGGCCATTTGTAGTGAATTTGTTGAGGTCATCATGCACACGTCGGCGTATGAGGCCAACAGGAGAAATAGATATTAAAAAAGTTTAGCACTTACAGCAGCGTTGATATTTGTCCCACAACGAAAGATCTTTTGGCGATGGTGAACTGTAAGCTTTAAAGTTTAAAAGCTGTTGATGTGAAATTAAAGCTCGCAGCTATAAGGCCGGTTCAATCTGAGCTTATAATCATTATATTCTATGTGAGGAAACGAAAAATTAGCTTACATTTAAATATTATACCTAAAACTAATGATGATTTGATTAAACGGCAACGGCCGTACTCCCATTTCTCTGTATTTCTCACTTGGCGATACACAAACAGAATTTGACGTGCAGAACCTTTCCCTTCTCAAGCCTATTGCTTGGCTTAGGGTCAGCAATGTCATTTCCCAATGGCCACATCAAAGACACAAAAAAATGACCTTCGACACACGAAATTCAGGTTGGCTGGCTTTTGAACTACTGTCAAGCTCAAGTTTAACACAAACTGCAGATTTAGGTGCTCATTAGGGTAATCTTGGTGCCAGTTCGGAAAACAAATAAATTTTTTTTATTAGAATAACAATAACTTTTACTATTGCTTCAATGTATTTCCAAATTTACCCGATCGGGACCTCGCACCATACACTTTATCTGACCTGAGCCTTGCCTCCTTGCTCCTTTCTGTGTGGATCCCTATGGGGGGATAGCTACATTAATATCCTCAACTAGTGGTCTGTTGATACCGCTAAAGCGGACACTCACCACTTTAACTGTGCACCACTACACTTTATTTTTTCTTCCCACTAGTCTTTTTTTTTTATTTCTTGTTTTGTTTTTTGGTTTCACTTTTCCTATGCTTGTTTTGTTTCTTTTATTTTTAGTATTATTATATTAAATGTAAAGATTAAATTTGAACTCCTGATTGCAATACTGTTGTTTGTTTCTTGTCTTTCTCGTTTCTCCTTCTACTGGTTATGTTTATTATTGTTATTCAAATCCGAATTGTTAGTTATTTGTTTATGACGTTTAGCAGCAAAATACGGCTTTTAAAGCACATTCCCGGACAAGAGTGTTGGTACCACAAATGCCAGAAGCGTGCCTTTTTAAGATCTGGAATTTGATAATCACACTTTTTAGATACGCTTATCAGGCGAAATCGTTATCTTTCACCTTGTAAGCAACGAAGAGTGTTGGTACCACAAATGCCAGAAGCGTGCCTTTTTAAGATCTGGAATTTGATAATCACACTTTTTAGATACGCTTATCAGGCGAAATCGTTATCTTTCACCTTGTAAGCAACGAACCCAAACGAAAGCACAGAATATATGCATATAATATGTATCTAAGTATATCTACATACATATGTACATAGATGCTTTCTCGACGTTTGTAGAAAATAGAGTTTTCTTGACTCTTTAGATAATTTCACAAGCTGATGCATCACAATTATTAATCAAATGGATAGCTAACATTAGAATGTGTGTGTATTTAATCTAAGCACATGATACTCTATCCAAACTGACTAGTCACAGCTGTTTTGGGCTACTTCCCATAGAATTGCGCGATTAGATTGACTGTGAAAACACTATAAAAATAGAAACATTAAATAAAGCAAGACGCTGATAAGTAGCGTTCCACTGCCACCCACATACCGCACCTTAACCCATAGAAAGGTGCCTGTTCATAGAGGGTCTTTCTTTTTTTTGTTTTAACTGGCTACTCACCACTGCAGCCAACGATCTACGTGGCGCGTGTCCGTTGCTGTAATCCAGGCGTTGCTGCGGTTGTTCTTGTCCAGCAACAGAGGCGGCACGACGTCGCGGCGGTGGGCGTGGCACATTAGACGTCGACGAGGATGCGGACACAGCGCTATTGCTGATGCGTGCTGACATTTTGATGCCACCAAACTGTAAACGGCTGCTGCAAAAATGAAAAGAAACGGAAACGCAAATTTAAGTAAAAATAAAAACAGAAACAACAACTAAAACAATAAGAAAGTGATTCAATAACAATAACAACAAGAGATGGCAGTAACTGGAAGCTGCTGCACAACACAGGGCCAAATGAGCACAGACAACAAAGGCATAAAACGAACGGTACTGTCACACCACAGTGTGTACACACAATGCATATTATATGCAGGTTTGTATAAACTTAATGTGCATATGCTTGCATGCCTGTATGTGTGTGTGGGCGAGCATAGAATATACTTGGAGCTACCAAAGCATAAAGAAAAGTAATTATCGTATGTACATGAAGCCTCAGTCGTTCCCACTACCTCGGCAGCTACGTTCTTAGTAGCATCAACTTCAATCGCTTGTTTCACAACTATCTGCTCGTCCGGAGGAATCTATTTATTTGGCAACGAGTCAATATTGAGTAGCAGCATTGTAACAGGATCTTCTGTCCTAGACAAAGCGTAGAATAAGGCCCAGACGCGTAAGCGCAAAGTGAAAAACCCCTGTCTCCAAAGATCCACGAGTCTAAGAGATGTACACGTTCCTCCCCTCAAAGATACCGACAATCAGTAACTAACAAATTTAGTCTGCTTAGCAGAGACTCGGAGGAAGTGAAAGATATGAACAACAACGACGACGCGGTGATGATCGCTATCGGGTCAGCCACTTCGCTCATAATTCAACCGTCTCACAGAGCTTAGACTAATACAAACTTAAATGACGAATAAGATGCGGACATCCCTGCCATAACAACAAAATCCCGAATTCCACCAATCATCATTCCAGGTGTTAAAGATCTGCCAATGCTCATGGATTTGCTTAAGGCAAATAACCTTCACGGAGTCGAAAAGTCTAATCTAAGAGCCTCTGCTGACGGCGTCACTCGAGTGTATCCCAGGGATACCGATACATTCAGAAGAATTCAGGCTCTGTTCGATAAGGTGAAGTTGGAATACTTCACCTACAAGCTCAATGAGGAACGACCCTATAAAATTGAAGTCAAGGGGCTACACTACTCTACGCTGCACTCCGTAATTAGGAGCGAACTAAAAAATCTGGGATTTGATGCAATACATATATTGATGCAATATATATATATATTGCCAAGACAGTACAAACAGAGCAGACAAACTAATCAATCTGTTCTTCATTAACATCGGTCCGGGCTGCAACACACCCGCCCTAAAAATATCAGGTTTCTGGATGGCCAAAGATGTGATATTAAAGAAACTCGCAAAAAGAAGAAGAAAACACAGTGCTCTAGATGCTCAAACTTCGGCCATACAGCAAAATACTGTCGTAAGACTCCGGTATGTGTAAAATGCGCTGAACACCACAAATCCACAGAATGCACACTGCCCGACTCTGCAAGCACTACATGCGCTAACTGCGGCCTGGACCATCTGGCTAACTACAAAAGTTGTCATGCCTATCAATCTTACGAAGCTCGCAGCCAGCGTGAGCCTAGTCTTCAAACTGCACAACAGCCAGCCACTCGGATGAGAGCAGGAAACGCACGACATCCAAACCAACATGCACCTGCAGCTCATTCAGCTTCCTCTCGTGACACCAATGGGCCCACTTATGCACAAATGGCTAGTGGCCAGCACAACACACCAAACGACTGGCCAACTGTTGGAGCAGCTACACGATCACAGCCACAGATCCATCCACAGCGAATAACACACAAACAACGCGTAACGCACTGGCAAGATGTGACATCACCTCAGCAGCGGGTACCAGAGCCACACAACTCCCAGGCGTCTGAGCTCAGTGATTGCTTCCATAAAAATGCTGAATGAAACAGTAAGTCGCCTTGCAAAAATGCAAAAGGAAATGGTACGCATGCAGTCCAAAATGCTGGACCTTCTCACCGCACATACCCAAAAATGAATCCTCAACAGCTAAAAATTATGTGTTGGAACGCTTGAAGAGACTCCAACAAACTGCGCGAAATTAAACTGTTCGTGCAGATACACGATATACATATAATCTTACTCAGCGAGACCCAGCTCAAAAATACAAACACCATTAAAATGGATTGGCTCACAATCTTGGTATCGGTGCCCGAGACCACCACAATTCCAACAAGATATGGCTACGGCCTCTACCTCGGCATCTTCGATATTTTCTTCATCCGATTCCACATCCGTATCAGCTAGTACTATTACTTCATTTCCTTGTCGTCTACTTAGTACTACACTTTGGTTGGAACCACTGGCTTTGATACCAACGCCATTAATCTTTCCCGAGTATGAACGGTATGGCGCAGTTACGCGACTGATAAAATTTGCACATACAGAAGCTCATGCTGTATTTCTGGAAGCAGATTTGGTCGGAGAATTTCCAACAACGATGGGTCTAATAATGGCTGCGATAATTTATCTGCTAACGTTACAATGGCCTCAAAGAACACTTCAAATTGCTCAATCACTCTCTGCTTTCGTTGTGCAATATCACTCCTTAGCTCGTGATCGGCTTAGCCATCCTAGTATTGTGCCCGAAGTTACTTCCACAACGCTTTTATGGTAACGCCAAAACTAATCACTTGCACTGTCTTCAAATAAATTTCTTGCATATCGTGCCAGTAAATCGAAATTACCATCTAATGTCTGTTTTGTTACCGCTTCGGCACGATGTATTAAATCCTCTATTGAAGTGACTGAGTGACAAAAGAAACGCAACTTCCAGCTACCAATTATTTAACTGATTCGATGTGGTCGTAATTCAACGCTTTGCTGTGTTCCAGCTGGGCTGGTTCTAAGCAAGTGTTCTTGCACGTTGGATCTTAATGACTTTCGTGCCGGCAATCGATCTAGATGTTCAAAATTTTCAGGACGTGGTGGGTATCTATTGTTGTTAGGACCTGGTGACGGATTTGATTGCAGTTCTGCAATTAATCTAAGGAATCCAGATTCTAACGTTTTGGATAATGATTGCGCCATTTGAGCCATTGCCAGAGACATTAAGCTTGCCATTACTTGTTGTAAATGGTTGCTCAACGAATTTGGCAAATCACGTATCTCCGGTTCAGACTCCTGTCTATCGACAGATTGTGCTTCCGTGCTAACCGTTGTGTCCTCAGGTTGATCCTGTGATCTAGTTCACATAGTGGCTTGATCTACTTTATAGTTATCCTTTACCGCAGCTAATTCAGCTAAATTAAGTAACAGTACTTCCAGCGAGATCTGGAAATGTGAAATGTGCAAGCTGGACAAATATTCCTGCTACTGGCTCTCGTATTAATGCAAGCAATGTGGAGATTGTGTTTGCAAGTTGTCGTCACTAATTGGTTTTGAAATTCAATGTTTTGTGCACAAATGCCACAAAAAGTATTGGTCTCGCCGATGTTTACTAAACTTTCACATCTGCGTCTCAAAAGAGACATTGTATCCTAATAATACCACTAAGATAATAATAATTTAAAGATATAGTGATTAATAATGTAACAAAGAGAAATCTATCAAGCTATTAACACCGAATAATAACTGCAGCAGAAATGTACAAGCTTATTGGGAACCATGCAACTGTCTATTGATGGCCAAAGGAATGGAAGGAATATGAATTGGCATTAAAATATGGACGGCCTCACAGTGTATTAATCAACCACAGATGTAAATCTATTCTCATATAATCGTTGTTTAATTCTATAGGATTTGATTTGCTTGAGGTGGTTTCTAACATTAGTACTATTGGGGAATAATATATTTATTCATCCAGGCTAGCACTAAATTTCTCAAGAAACCTTCAATAGAGCAATATTGCAGCCAAGGTATAATTAATTTACCTCAGTGCACTACCTGTTAGTTTGTTTTTGTTGTGAGCGCGGGCTAAAAAGTATTTTAGACATAAATAGTCAATCCAGATACTTTAACACTGGACACTGGAAAGCGAAGTATAATTCTATATCAGGAACAATAATTCTCTTAACGTAAGTACTTAACTAACAATGGTTAACAGGGTAAAAAAAATACTATAGATAATAATAAAAAAATTAATAAATGTGAAAAAATATAATATAAGAATATGTTAGTGCATATTAATAATAAATAAGTGATTTTTGTCTGAGTTTGGCATTCGCAACAGTTGCCCTTTAGCGGAGACGCCGTATGATAATTAGATCGCTTTAGCTACGAAGCTTTGGCTTGTATCTAAATAGATATTTATTTGTTTTGTATTATTATAATGTTATTAATGTTATTAGCATTAAAAATATGCTCTAAATAACATGTTTTCTTAAAATTAAAATATCACATGGTTCGTAGAACTTATTTATAGAGCTATGTATGTAGCTCAGTTGGTGTCTTGCCTCTTAAGGTCCCTTGTTAGTGTACGACGAGACTTGCAAACTGTCTTATCTGGTGGAGAAAAAACAGAGTTGCTCTTCCACAGTTGCAAGCCTAAGATCTCGGTGGAGAGTCGAGTTCCTTACGAACCATGGGCATCCTGTGATGAGCCGCATGGCTCGGTTTTGCAGTCTCTGCACGATTCTCCTATTGCTCAGGGAGGCGGTACCCCAGACATGCATCCCATATTTCCATATTGGAGACACAATTGTCAATATGATAGTGCGCTTACTGCACAGTGGAAGCTTACTGTTCTTGTTGAGTAGTTAACTCATTTGGCGCAGCCTGCCACGGCATGTTGGTACCTTTTTTTGTATATGGGTCTTAAACGTGTGCTTTCTGTCCAGTGTGAGTCCCAGGTTGGTGACCTTTGTTGGTTGGAGCTATAACCTTCCTGGCAATGAGCTTAACATTCCATCAACCGACCCAGTTAACAAGATCGTCGATGCATGCCTGTGCAACATCTGCGGCCATTTGTAGTGAATTTGTTGAGGTCATCATGCACACGTCGGCGTATGAGGCCAACAGGAGAAATAGATATTAAAAAAGTTTAGCACTTACAGCAGCGTTGATATTTGTCCCACAACGAAAGATCTTTTGGCGATGGTGAACTGTAAGCTTTAAAGTTTAAAAGCTGTTGATGTGAAATTAAAGCTCGCAGCTATAAGGCCGGTTCAATCTGAGCTTATAATCATTATATTCTATGTGAGGAAACGAAAAATTAGCGTACATTTAAATATTATACCTAAAACTAATGATGATTTGATTAAACGGCAACGGCCGTACTCCCATTTCTCTGTATTTCTCACTTGGCGATACACAAACAGAATTTGACGTGCAGAACCTTTCCCTTCTCAAGCCTATTGCTTGGCTTAGGGTCAGCAATGTCATTTCCCAATGGCCACATCAAAGACACAAAAAAATGACCTTCGACACACGAAATTCAGGTTGGCTGGCTTTTGAACTACTGTCAAGCTCAAGTTTAACACAAACTGCAGATTTAGGTGCTCATTAGGGTAATCTTGGTGCCAGTTCGGAAAACAAATAAATTTTTTTTATTAGAATAACAATAACTTTTACTATTGCTTCCATGTATTTCCAAATTTACCCGATCAGGACCTCGCACCATACACTTTATCTGACCCGAGCCTTGCCTCTCTGCTCCTTTCTGTGTGGATCCCTATGGGGGGATAGCTACATTAATATCCTTAACTAGTGGTCTGTTGATACCGCTAAGGCGGACACTCACCACTTTAACTGTGCACCACTACACTTTATTTTTTCTTCCCACTAGGCTTTTTTTTTATTTCTTGTTTTGTTTTTTGGTTTCACTTTTCCTATGTTTGTTTTGTTTCTTTTATTTTTAGTATTATTATATTAAATGTAAAGATTAAATTTGTACTCCTGATTGCAATACTGTTGTTGTACAACTTGCAACTTTTTGTACCTTCTTTTTATTTTTCCCTAGTTGACATTCACCCCCGCGAATGCATTCCGCTGCATTCCGCTGTTAGCGTTTTAAGCGCAGCTAAGAGTAACATTGGGTCTCTTATTTATCGATATGTCAAACAAAGACATTCTTGGTGCGGCTTTTCTAGCTGCTGCGTTTGAGCCGTCTTGTAGTAACCGCGTAATAATGAGAACAAGTACCACTACTACAAGCACCAATTCGTATGTACACGAAGCCTCAGTCGTTCCCACTACTTCGGCAGCTACGTTCTTAGTAGCAGCAACTTCAATCGCTGGTTGCACGACTACCTGCTTGTCCGGAGGAATCTATTTATATGGCAACGAGTCAATATTGAGTAGCAACGTTGTAGCAGGATCTTTTGTCCTAGACAAAGCGCAGCGAAGATCTACGAATCTAAGAGACGTACACGTTCCTCCCTCAAAGATACCGACAATCAGAAACTAATAGATTTAGTCTGCTTAGCAGTGACTCAGAGGAAGAGGAAGACATGAACAACAACGACAACACTTCGCTCATAATCCAACCGTCTCACAGAGCTAAGACTAATATTGTCCAAAGTTAAATGACGAATAATCCCAAATTCCACCAATCACCATTCCAGGTGTTAAAGATCTGCCAATGCTCATGGATTTGCTTAAGGCAAATAACCTTCACGGAGTCTAAAAGTCTAATCTAAGAGCCTCTGCTGACGGCGTCACTCGAGTGTATCCCAGGAATACCGATACATTCAGAAGAATTCAGGCTCTGTTCGATAAGGTGAAGTTGGAATAATTCACCTACCAGCTCAATGAGGAACGACCCTATAAAATTGAAGTCAAGGGGCTACACTACTCTACGCTGCACTCCGTAATTAGGAGCGAACTAAAAAATCTGGGATTTGATGCAATACATATATATTGCTCGGACAATACAAACAGAGAAGACAAGCTAATCAATCTGTTCCTCATTAACATCGCTCCGGGCTGCAACAAAACCGCCCAAAAAAATATCAGGTTTCTGGATGGCCAAAGATGTGATATTGAAGAAACTCGCAAAAAGAAGAAGAAAACACAGTGCTCTAGATGAAACAAACTTCGGCCATACAGCAAAATACTGTCGTAAGCCTCCGGTATGTGTAAAATGCACTGAACACCACAAATCCACAGAATTCACACTGCCCGACTCTGCAAGCACTACATGCGCTAACTGCGTCCTGGACCATCCGGCTAACTACAAAGGTTGTTGTGCCTATCAATCTTACGAAGCTCGCAGCCAGCGTGAGCCTAGTCTTCAAACTGCACAACAGCCAGCCACTCGGAAGAGAGCAGGAAACGCATGATATCCAAACCAACATGCACCCGTCACTAGCATTAGCAATCAGGCGTTTATGAGACTAAAATACCCCTGGCCCAGATGGCATTCCAAATAGAGCCCTTAAGTGGGCGATGTCATTACGAGGAGATATTTTTGTAGAAACATATACCATATGTCTAGAAGAGGGGTTTTTCTATCAGTGTTGAAATGCCAGCTCCTTATCCTCATCCCAAAAGGGGACAAGTCGATCGATGAACCTTCAGCCTACAGGCAAATTTGCCTCTTCGATACGGCTGGGAAGGTGCTGGAGAGGATAGTTTATAACCGTCATAAGAACCTAGTCGAGGAAAGACAGGCACTTTCCAAAGCACAGTATAGATTCCGAAAAGCGCATTATACAGTAGATGCTATCAAAGCAGTAGTCGACATAGCAACCAAGGCGATTAAGGGAACTATATGGAGGTACTGTACTGTTTTCACGTTGGACATTCGTAAGGCGTTCAGCTCGGCCTGCTGGACTCGCATTCAAGCAGCTATCGACCGGATCGGAATTCCAATTTACCTCTCGAGGATGATACCCAAATATCTGTCCAACAGGGTAGTGAAATACGTTATGGAAGATGGCCCCAGGCGTTAGAAAGTCACGGCAGACGTTCCACAAGGGTCGGAACTAGGACCTATGGAACTTAATGTATGATGAAGTACTCAGAATACAGCTACCAAAGTGTTGTAGGTTAATCGGGTTCACAGACGACCTGGCCCTAGTAGAAGTAGCCAAAGAAGTAGCAGATGTTAAAACAGCCGCCAATAAAGCCATTAAGATATTAAGATATATTAAGATTAGGTTGAAGGACTCAATTAGGTACTTAGGATTCCTTATAGATAGCAGGCTTTGTTTTAGGCATCATATTGAGTATGTCAGTAGGTAGGCATCAAAGATACAGGCAGCTCTCTCCCGGATGTTGCCTAGCGTCGGGGGACCTATGGCTGGAAGGCGACTGCTCATAGCAAGAGTAGTAGCCTCAGTCCTGATATATGCAGCCTCAATATGGGCGTCTGCTTTAGACGGCAGTCAACATCTTCGCAGGAAGCTAGCAGCACCATACCGCCTCAGTGGGCTTAGGGTGATTTTTATTTCAGAACGATTTCTAGCGATGCTGCCCTTCTTTTAGTGTGTATGCACCCAATCGATTTTTTGGCTAAGGAAATGCAGCAGTTATACGCCTGGCGCACGACCAACAATGGTGCAATGCCAAGTAAGGCGTTCCGTAGGATGGAGAGGCAGATAGCAAGAGGCAGATGGCAAGTAAGGTGGGACGCGGCAACCAAGGAAAGGTGGAAGCATAGGCTTATCCCCGAGTAGACGAGTTGCTAAATAGGTGAGAAGGGGAACTGAACTTCCTCGTTACACAGTTCCTCTCGGGCCATGGAGGGTAAAGAAAATATTTGCATAAATACAAACATGAGGAGACCCTAGTCTGTCCATACTCGGAGCATGTCCTTTACCAGTGTGTGAGGTATAGGGCATTAGCTCAAGTGGTTCCTCCAGTAGAAAGCTTAATTTGGTTAATGCCGGAGGAGGAAGGTAATTGGAGTCTCTTAACAAAGCTCATTGTCCAGATTCAAAGTGATCTGAGACGATCCTTAAGGGAGCTTCGAGGTGAGGCTTAAGGCCATCCACCCCTGTGCAATAATACTTAACGGGAGTACCGCAGGGGAGGGGACATGTGTGTGGGGTTGGCTTAGAACGCAGGCGTCTCGTCATATCAATATCTGGTATGGCGGCGAATCGTGCATGCCGGTGGCCCGGGCCATCGGTATCATTGATGATTCCAATCTATAGGTACGTAAATAAAAAAAAAAACACACGCACAAGTAGAGGAAGATAAACTAAGTAAGTGGGGAAAGGAGTCAGAGCCAGCGAACAATGAGCAACATATCTAACAACCAACGAATGCCCAACTAGGAGACAATCTTCAGGGATAACCAGTGGAACCAAGGTATCAGAGCCAGCCAAGCGAAACGTATACACAAACTCAACTGAGGTGATAGAATCGGACTGGGGGTTGAACTAGATCCACCGATCAATGAAGTGCCACCAAATTATGCGGTGTTTGCTTGGAAATAGATGTGTCCCAATGACAAGCACACGGTCGTAATATCGGACGCTGAGGAGGTAACAGAAAATAACGAAAACTTAGGGGACTTGTGGGACAAACTAACCACAATGAAGCAAAAGAGACCACAAATGAGACCAATGGTCGGAAATTAACCAAAGTGTGGGACATGGACTTGGAAAACGAGGGCATCACGTTAAAAATATCAAATAAAACTACAAATTAACATTATACAATAGCTTATAAATAATTAATCATAAAAACAATAATAACAAAACGCAACC
The DNA here is from genome assembly GCA_035045065.1 of Hirtodrosophila trivittata. Lineage (NCBI taxonomy): Eukaryota > Metazoa > Arthropoda > Insecta > Diptera > Drosophilidae > Hirtodrosophila > Hirtodrosophila trivittata. Next base: position 56,497 of record JAWNNK010000234.1, read on the forward strand.
TAAATCATCATACCAACACTATTAACACTACAAGTTAAAATTATATAATCATTTATAATAAATAAATAATAAAAACAACAAGAATAGCAACAACCACAGAACAAGCCAAGACAACAACAGCAACACACCACAGCCACGCACGCACACACACGCGCACACATGGAAGAACAACTGACCATGTGGTGAACGGTCCACTGAATACCACCAAAGCAAGCCATAGCTTGTCGTAAAAGGTGACTAAATGGCACGGGGATGTTCTGCTCGGAGGCGACATGACCATTAACCCGGAAATAGTCAGCTTGATTCCATTTCATGACAGTTAAAGCAACACGGATAGGAACTCCAAAACCGTGGGTGCCTAGAAAAGACGCGAAGGCGACCCAGTCCCGTGTGGTGAGCGGTCTTCCGAATGCCACCACAGCAAGTTATGGCTTGTCGTAAGAAGCGACTAAACGACACGGGGATGCCTACACGGAGAAGAGCCCGGTTGGCCGGATAACACTGCCATTAACTTGGCAATAGTCAGCTTGATTCTTCTCCAAAGTAGGAAAGGCAGCTCGTAACATCCAGCAACTAGCCAGGTATTCCCCGGTTTGGAGCTTCACACCCGTGGGTATCTAATAAACACGAGAAGGCAACTGATACAAATCCCAGTATGTCTCAGGGATTGACCACTGGACGCCCCTTACTGAACTTACGATCCCTGGGCCGACGTGGTACAGTATTCTAACACTTCAATAAGCGGAGTGTTATCTGGCTGAAAGGGCTGTTAAGCTAATACTGTAGCCGCGTCCGTCCCTCTAAAACCTAGCAAGTCTCCAAAAACGCTCCTTGGTCACTCACCATTCAGTTGGTGGTACAGGCTCAAATGACACACTCCTGACTAACGCGGATCCGGCACTGCAAACCCGACCTAAAATGGGTGGTTGTCAACCCTTTGCATGGCCTCACTGCTTGTATAAACAACCATGGGATCTTGTCGCGACTGTACTACGGCCTACGACAACGGCTTGCGAGCTGGGACCCATGTTTTTAAACTCAAACCCGGAGCGAAAGCTCAAATGAAGTCCGCAATCCATTTGCGAAAAACGGCAAAATTGTTAGGTCTCCAGTAGAGGAGGCACTACCACAGCAGGCGACAGAAGCAATGCCGACTAAGCCGACGATCCCCCACCCAACAACGTAAACAAAGCGGAAGACAAACGGGATAAGCGGGGAAATAGAAAGGCTCACAGGAGCAATGTTAGGGCTTAGCTTGTTGGGGATATGGTAGCGTGAAGTTCAAATGTTGTAGTTTTTAAGTAATAAATGAACATAATATAGTAAGGGCGTTCTCCTTTTATGTAAGTTGTTTAGGGACCCTTTACCCCCTCCTCCTTCGCACTGCTTACCGAGCTTCTAGTGGTTGCGTCCCGCTGACTAACAGGACTGGGTGGGTGTGCAGAGATGTACTCAACCTGGCATCCATTTTGTTCTCTGGTAGTCAGCTGACAAGGTACGAAGACCGCTCTTCACCTCCTTTCATCACGACTTAGAGATAGGCGGATCGAAGGGGATGCGCAGAGAAGTACCCAACCCGGCATCCATTGATACCTTCCCACAAATCAGACCACCTTTTCCCTTTCCTTTCCGGGTAACGTAATTGACCTGAGGAGCGCGCAGAGAGGTGTCCCTCGGCGCTCTTCGGCGATTTATCAACCCGGATCCCGATGGTGGGCCAGCCATCCTTCTCCTGGTGGCACTCCGGATCCCTCTTTCACCCCTGGCGACCAGGAGACGGAGAGGGCGACCCGGAAAACCATACTGGAGTGGGATGCGGAGTTGGACTTCAGGTGATACCATAGGACACCTTACCAGAATCTCATCATTCCCCATTTTATTGTAGGTGTCCCCTGGGCGCGACTGAGCATGCCCAAGAAAACTACATAACAGATTTTACCCAAAAATGTAATGTAAATGTTTCACTTAATATTTATTTGCTTAAAATATCCCGTATAATGTTAAGATTCTGTGCTTTGTCATAAACGGTTGAGTTTTTATTCTGTTTCACAATAATATTTGCTTTTTTTGTGACTTAATTATTCGTTTTTAATTTAATAACTCTTATTAAACTTTCAAACTAATGTTTTATATGGTTTGTGTTATTTGTGCTTTAAAGTGTTTAATTATCTAATAATTCTTTATAACAATATTAGTTTGCTTGCTTGAAAGTTTTGTTTTTCTGCTTAGCGTATTTGCACCAATTGTTGATAGTTTGCTTGGAAATCTTGGAAAGTCTGACTGGTTCATCAAAAACTGTAAATTTCAGTCTGACTGTTAGGCTGAACTTATCTATTGTTGGATATGCGACAATAAAGCACATGTTAAATCTGCTGTTTACGCAACCAAACTTAAATATCTCAAATAATGCATGGTGACTTCCAGACCTTTGATAATAATTTTAATAATTTAAGCTGATAACTGTTATTTCTTCTACATCAGTCTTCCTGGCAATGCCCAAAACTTTAATGCCACGACCTTTAACTGCAACTGGTCTGGTTTCTCAAATATGAATCCTTTCAACCACATAACTCATACTGTTAGCAGCTTAGGAGTTTTATCTTATCTCACATCCTATGGGAAGCTCTAAGAACGTGGTGACTGATTCGTCTGTTAACAATATTAGTTCCCCCCAGAGTTTGTCAATTACTGTCTCATACGAGTAATTTCATTGATCTGATTGATTTAAATTTCGATTTAGTTAAACTACGAAAAAAAGCTTTTTTAAAATTAGTGTTTCGACGGAAGCACTATTTGTTGCATTGCCTTCTGAGTCAAGTAGAAGAAATCGGACGATTGCCGATTGCACTGCCTCGAAACTCTACTAGCGCTTCATTATCCAATAATTAGCCAAAAAACTAGTTCTTCTTCTATCCTATCAAACCGTTAAAGGTCTTAAATCTATACTTAAACTGTATTTAGATAGTTTTTCCTTTAGATCTAATATAATTATGTTTACTGAAACCTGGTAAAAGCTCAAAATTTCTGATTTGTCTTTAATTTGCAACAAATACACCTCTTTAATATGTGATCGTCTGTCGCGTGTGTTCTTACTGCTATAGATAGTTATCTTTTATGGGATTCTTTTTATTCAGATTGCACAGACTGAAATTTCTGTTACTCATTCCATTTCGTCACTATTTTCTAGCAATGATTACCTCTTTATGTTTATGTTTGGTGACTTTAATTTTTCAGATGTGGTATGGTGTCTTTACTGAAACATGTCTCTCCAAGTATTTTGATGCCACATCTCACATACCACGAATTTATCAACTCGCTTTTAGAGATGTCTCTCTCTCAAATTAATCCGATTCGAAACTGTAATGGTAGTTTACTTGACTTTATTTTTGCATCGGATCCATTTTGTAGTACCGTTGTACAAAATTGTCCCTTAGATGTCCCTGAGGACCCATTTTATCCTACATTTGACATAGTTTTTGAACTACCTACATATGAGCCTGTTTTTTGAAGTAACTCGGCCAGAACTAACTGGTCGCAACTGTACTCTTGAACTAACATAAACAATGCCAATTTAATTTTTCATAATGTTATAAAATCAGTTTTTCACCATTGCGTTCCTGAAAAGTATCCCAGGAGGACTAGTAGACCTCCTTGGTTCTCTAAAGAATTAGCAATGCTCAAAAATGTGAAGTCGCGACATAATAAAAGACTTAAGAGTTCGAAAACTCCTTCTGATTTTTCTCGTTATGTTATCGCTAAGATCAAATGTTGTTGTATGTAATTC
>JAWNNK010000235.1:0-14657 GCA_035045065.1 Hirtodrosophila trivittata
TAGCTGACTGGCGAATAAATATTAATGAGCAAAAATGCAAGCATGTTACGTTTACTTTAAACAAACAAGACTGCTCTTCAGTTACACTATATAATACTGTAATCCCAAAAGCAAACGAAGTAACGTATCTTGGAGTACACCTTGACAGACGCCTCACCTGCGCAGGCACATTGAAGCTAAAAGGCCGCAACTAAAGCTGAGGGTCAACAGCCTCCATTGGCTTATCAATGCACGATCACCCCTTAGCCTAGACTATAAGATTCTGCTATATAACTCCGTCCTAAAACCGATCTGGACCAACGGCTCCCAGCTCTGGGGAAATGCTAGCAGCAGCAGTATTGCATCATCAAAAGGGCTCAATCAAAAATTCTGAGAACGATCACCGAGGCACCGTGGTACGTTCCAGGACGAATACATCCATAGAGACCTGAACATCCCTCCAGTTAGAGACGTCGTAGTCCAGATAAAAGAAAATTACGCTCACTAGCTCTCTGCCCATCCAAATCATCTTGCAAGAGATCTAACTCGGTCTTCTAGCCGATCTCGTCTTCGCCGCAACGACTTTCCAGCCCAACGATAAATACTTAGGGACCAGTAGACTCTAAGCAGTTGCAAATGTAATTGACAATTAATATAGTTTTGTAAGATTTGTAAGATTATTGTTAGTCTCGTAAGGAGAGATCCAATAAATAATGCAAAGTAAAGAAAAGTTAATGAAAACTCTACCATTTAAAACTGTCGATGTGCATAAAACAAAATGGCAGAGATATATATTAGCTGATGCTAACTTTAACAAACCAGGTCAGGTGGACTTGATCATAGAAGCAGATCTATACCCTCAAATTCTAAGGAATGGAGCTGTTAAAGTCGATGGGCTGCTTGGTCAAAAGACCGATTTTGGGTGGATTGTATCGGGATGTTCAAAATCCAAAGGTGGAAAAACAATATGCGCTACAGTCATTGACATTACAGACTTAGATTGATTCTGGGAAGTAGAGCCTGAAGCTAGAACAGGAAGGTGTACCAATATATATTCCAATAATGGAACGAACTTTGTAGGTGCAGCTAGAAAATTAGACCAAGAGGTAGTTCAAGCTACAACAGAATACCAGAATTGCTGCAGAAGAAAATTAAAAATTTGATAATCTTGACAGATAGTAATAAGAGTAATAAGTGGAAAAAAGAGGTTCCCAACATAGAAAAGGGACCTTTAGTACTATTAAAAGACGAAAATTGTCACCCAGCCAGACGGCCATTAGGAAAAATTGAGGAATTTCAAAAGGTGAAGACAACAAAGTTAGAGTAGTAAAAATAAGAACTCAAGAAAATGTAATAGCATGCACAGTAGCAAAGATATGTCCCATTAACGGGATACAGTCAGAGAATAAAGAAGCAACAGTTTCAAACAGAAATAAACCAAAATCAGAGAATAAAGAAGCAACAGTTTCAAACAGAAATAAACCAAAAAGAGCCTCAGCCAGATTATCTAAGGTAGGAGCTCTAATAGCAGTTATAACCCTGACACTTTTGTGCCAAGTATCCAATGCGACATTTCCGGTAAGGAAAAATTACAATATAGAAAAGATTAATAGTAGCACTGTAATATATTTAGACCCAATGGGGGAAGATGAAATAATTACTTCATCTTGGGATCTAGTTGTGTTTTACAACATGGACCCGTATTTTGAAATGTTAAAAAAGGGCAACGAATTAATAAAGAAAATGAGAATCGTTTGCGAAAAACTTCATAACTTTGAGGATGAATGCAACTTAGTCCTAGATAACACACAACGACAAATAATAGAAATAGAAGAAAATAACAAACTCTTTATGCTAACAAGTAAGCCTAGACAAAAACGCGCTCAGTTTGAATTTATGGGATCCTTATATCATATATTGCTTGGTATAATGGATGCAGAAGATAATGAAATAATGGAGAAAATATGAAAAACTTATTAGATAATCAGCACAATATAAAGCATCTAGTTCAAGCACAAACCTCAGTAGTAGATTCTACAGTAAATATTCTAAAAAGAACTACTGAAGAAATAAATACAAATTTTAAAAGTATGAACAAAAGACGTCGAGAACATGAAGACACTATGTGTATAGAGAATCAATAAACTTTTTATGATTACTAAGCAGCTAACCTCGTTATTAGCTGAATGTGAAAAAATTCAAGCTGGAATTATCAGTCTACTCATTGACATTAATCATGGTAGACTCAATCCCAATATCTTAAAACCAAGTCAACTAAAGGTTGAGATTTCTACGATAAAAGAAAGCTTGTCAGAAACATTGGTATTACCAGGAAAAAGGTATCGTACAGAGCTGAAAGAAATGTATACATTACTTACAGCAAAAGCACTATTTATTGATAGGAAATTAATTATAGATGTGAAGATCCCATTATTTAGTAGACATCCATTTAAATGTTACATAATTATTTCGGTGCCAATTATTAATGAGTATCAAATGATAATAGCTCAGTTAAGTTCAGAGTACTTAGTGTACAAGTTTTGAAAAAGACTCTTATCATCTGATGGCTGAATCATCATTAAATAAATGTAAAAAATGGCAAACTAATAAAAGAATTTGCGAAGGAACTTGGCCATGGAGTAGTGCAAATGATAATACTTGCGAACTCAAACCATTTAAACCAAATAGACATGCGAATTGCGTCTATAAGAGTACGGTAAATTCAAAAACATACTGGGTGGAACTAGAAAAGAGAAGTAGTTTATTATTTAAAGTACCAAGCAATACCAAAATAAGAATTCAGTGTGCAAGCGCGCAAATAGAATTAATTGAATTGCTCGAGCAAGTAATTTTGAACATTAGGTCAGATTGTACAGCTAGATCTGATGACAAAATATTAGTAGCACATCACAATATTCACTCAGAAGACCAGGAAGTATTATCTTTATTACACTTAGGAAAAATTAATGCAAGCTCAAAAATAATATGGGACCCACTTAAGTTATCTTCAGTCAATTATTCGGCAGAAATAGATCATTTAAAAATGGAAATAAAAAAATTGAAATAAATTCATATTAAGTTAATCACATATCCGGACATGCTTCTTTAGGAGTAGCCTTAATAATAATTATAATAATAATATAATACATCATAAGAAAATTAAGAATAAAACGAGAACTGCAGGCCATAACCTTTGGAGCGCCTTTGCAGAAAGTTCAAGCATAGAACATAAATAAAAACAAATCTGTTAAATACTATAAGATGAGATAACATGCCACAACCTCTTCGGGCACTTGGCAGAATATTTCAACTTACGTTAAACATGCATACATATAAATTCATAATTAAAATATGCGTCGCATAGATCTTTAAGTGGAAGTACATGTTGTCATTCATGTAAACACAACGCACCGTAATAAAATAGATAATTTATGACCACTTGTATGCGTGTCAATATTACGGTGTGACCCAATCGTACACGTACACGAAATATGACCCGACCCTATCAGCGAGTTGCATCCCGTTGGTCGGGTTAAAGTAGTGATAAGAATAGAGTAAGAACGCTCTGTGTTAGCTATATAAAGAACTAGGATTTGTAAGAATAAAATTAGTATACTTCGAGTTGCTCACTTAAGAACCCCGTTTCATTACAAAGAGCAGTATGTCATTGATGCTATTGGACTGTAATATCGACTGAAGTGTTGAAGTTTACAATGGGAACATCAATAGTGAGATGCCATCTTAAACTGGACTTTAAGCCAATAAGTTAAATATGTGTAAGTCCCGCGTCGTCGGCCCTAATCCTGCGCTGCTACTTGATTAGGTGCAGCTTGAAGAACGAGCTGTTGATCCAGGTAATGTGGTATTGACTTCTTATGAAGTTTAGGTTGGGGCTTGACTTCACCCTTTTTCGCCGGCCTTGTGGCTCAGCAATGTAATTGTAATACGCAAGTGTGATATTTTCTTAACATATAATGTATTCACAATATAATATTTGCGCAGCGTAGCGCCTTGTTCGTCTCGAGGTTGGATTCAGAAAATAAAGTATAGTTCAACTAGAGGGGCGTACGTGCCTGCTTTACTTTCCAAGAATGCAGCGCAAAGAAAGTTAAGAAGGACATAACGGCTATACGACAATATTATCGTTTGTTCTTCTTTACCTTCTCGTTGCTGCCTGGGAAGCTACTGCGATGCGGCACAAGAGAGTTAAAAAGAACATAACGCCTGTGTGGCATGATTACCGTTTGTCGTTATTTACACTCTCGCGCTGCCTGAGAATGCTACTGATGCGAGAAATACAGGTTAACTTGGATATGACGATTATTCAATACTTATTGTTTACTTACACAATTATCTTAAAAATAGAATATTCACCGGCCAGCAGAATGAATTTCCAGTTCCACAGGGTTTAGTACTGGGACCAACTATGTTCAACCTCTACATAGCTGATATTCCAATTCCCTAAAACAATTCCACAAAAACAATAGGTTATGCAGATGAAATTCGTGTTTATGCATCTCATCCTAATCTATCAATAGCCCAGAGATATCTAAATACCTACTTGGAAACCTATGCCGAGTATGCAAATAAACGGAAAATAGAAACAAACATAGAGAATTGTGAAGCCATAAAAATTTCAAGCACGTACTCATTTAAAAATGCAAAAAGTTCCAGGCACTAATTAGATTTGGTAATTATACAATTAAAAATGTCACAGCTATGAAATACGTTATAAATTCACATTTAAGCATCACACGCAAGCAATAATAGAAAAATTTAACTATGCGCTGGCCTTATACCTTCAAATCTTAAAGAAAAAATGCAACCTTGTCTATAAGATTAAGTTAATTTTCTATAAAGTTATGATACGATCTATTATAAGTCACGCATTTTCTTCTTGGCTCAATATATCCCCTCAAGAAATGGAAACACTCAGAATACTTGAGAGAAATTGCTTAAGAAACTGCTCAGGTATTAATAGAAGAGAAAACAGCTATCTACATGATAACCTAGTAATATTCGCGAGGCCCTGGAATGGGCTTGGAAGGAACGAGAAATCTATTTTGCTCAAGAACATCAGAAAAGACAGCAATTGAACCGCAAACCCATTAATTCGAACTACAACAAACAGAACAGTAACGAATTAGATAGAAACAACGAGAGACGCCTAGACAAACGTGGACACCAACAGGACTATGACAGAGACTATAATAAAAAACGAAGCAATAATTTCCCAGCTATTACGTATAGGGAAGACAATAAGAACGAGACCAGAGGCAAATACCACCCAAATTCACAGAACAAAGGAAATATGCATAATGTAGAATCAGAACCACAATTACATAACTATAACGAACAAGCAAATTTTCAGGAAAGAGCCTCAAGCAACAATCAGGATACCTAAGTAGCAGAAAACCAGGATCTCCACTCCCCTATATCATTTTACACCTAAAACCAAAAGAATCTCTTAAATTTCTTATAGATACGGAAGCAACATTCTCTTTTATTAACCCAAAACTAGTAGCACAAACAGATCAAATCAATTTACCAGGACCAGTCAACATCAAAACAGTGTTAAATACACACCCTCTACACAGAAAAGCAAAGTTGCCTCTCTTCAAGGAATTCTCCGATTCCACTCCATATACATTACTATTATTCAAGTTTCATGACTATTTCGACGGACTCATTGGGATAGACATCCTTCAACAACTCGAAGCAATAGTTAACATTCCACAACGATCCCTACACACAAAAACGTTCAATATACAAATTAAACTAGAAGATAAAATAATACCTACTCTCCATACTATAGAAGAAGAATCAAAGAAAATAATCCCAATACCCGTGAACCTAAAGAACGGTACATTTTATTTCGAACCCACCTCCATATCTAAAGACTTATTCATATCAGGTGGACTTTACACCGCAAAAGACAATATCAGCCTTATGGAAATAAATAATTTCTCTAACCTCGAACAGAAATTCTGCCTCGAATCCCAACTAGAGGTGTACAAATACGAAGAACACGACTATATAGAGGTAAATACGATTACCGAAACAAAGACTAAAAACCTCAACGAAGAACCAATCATCCAGACCAATCACTTAAATGAAGAAGAAACAAGAGAACTAAAGAAACTTTGCTCAAAATTCCCAAACCTTTTTTATAAAGAAGGAAAACCACTAACGTTCACAAGTTTAGTCAAACACAAAATTAAACTTACTGACCAAATCCCAATACATACAAAACCATTTCGGTATAGCGTCAAAGAAAAGAAAGAAGTTAACACCCAAATTCAAAAGCTACTGGACAAGAACATAATCAAGCATAGTTATTCACCCTGGAGCTCTCCAACTTTTCTAGTAGCAAAAAAGAAGGATAAATCCAATATCGAAAAATGGAGACTAGTTATCGATTACCACAAGCTAAATGAGAAAACAGTCAAGGATAAATATCCTATGCCGAACATCAACGACGTTCTAGACAGGATAGGTAGAGCAAAATATTTTACAGCTTTAGACCTAGCCAGCGGATACCATCAAATCGAGATGCATCCAAACGACGTAGATAAGACAGCTTTCTCCACAGTGGACGGTCATTTTGAGTTTGTTAGAATGCCATTTGGTCTTACTAACGCTCCTGCTACCTTCCAAAGAGTCATGGACAACATTCTAACGGACTTAAATGGCAAATGCTGCCTAATATACTTAGATGATATAATCATTTTTTCACCATCACTTCAGGAACATATGTTACATTTACACGCAGTTTTCACTAGACTCAACAACGCAAATTTAAAACTTCAACCCAATAAGTCAGACTTCCTAAGAAAAGAAATAGAATATTTGGGCCATATCGTAACAGATAATGGTATTAAACCAAACCCAAAGAAAATAGAAACGATAAAATCATTTCCAATGCCGAAAACTAGAAAACAAATCAAATCTTTCCTAGGACTGTTAGGATATTACCGCAAATTCATTAGAGACTTTGCAAATATCACAAAACCTTTAACTCAGCAATTGAAAGGAAAAAATACGGTAAAAATCAGTAAAGAATTCATCGACGCGTTTGAAGCGAGTAAAACCCTTCTCTGTAATGACCCGTTACTTCAATATCCCGACTTCGACAAACCATTTATCCTTACAACCGACGCTAGTAATGTAGCTATCGGGGCGGTACTTTCACAAGGTCCCAACAACAACGAAAAACCAATTGCTTTCGCTAGCTGAACCCTAACGGACACAGAACTAAACTACTCTACAGTTGAAAAAGAAATGCTAGCAATTATTTGGGCAACAAAACACTTACGACCCTACCTATTTGGCCAGAAATTCAAGATCGTTACAGATCATCGACCGTTAACCTGGTTGATGAATTTCAAAGAACCAAATTCAAAACTAGTTCGCTGGAAACTCCAGTTGTTGGAATACGATTATGAGATCTCCTATAAGAAAGGATCCGAGAACGTCGTGGCAGATGCCCTTAGTCGTATTACCACAGAAGTAAACACTAACGACCAAGAAACTGCTCAAACAAATAATATACAAACGACCAACAAACCTATTAATGAATTCAACCTACAAATAATATTTCAGAAAAACGACAAACCACAACTTATAACGACAACCCCCTTTAAAAACAAGTTAAGAAGAACCATCTCCGAAAGTACTTTCGACAAAGCTAAATTGGCCAAAACCCTTTCAACAATTCTCAAACCCAACAAAACTTACGCGGTACTAGCACCGGACGATGTTTTCAAAATTATACAAGAAACTCTAGTAGAATATTTTCTACCTACAAAAATGTATAAAATAATAAGATGCACAAGAATGTTAGAAGACATAACAGAAGTAAATAAACTCGAAATAGAGATAGAAAAATACCACAAGGATAGTAACCATAGAGGGATCGACGAAACACTAGCACACTTAAAAAGAAAAATTTATTCCCCGCAATTAAAAGCAGTAGTCTCAAAAATTATCAATGACTGCGACACCTGCCAAACATTGAAATACGATCGACAGCCGCAAAAACTTATCTACCAAGAAACAGAAATCCCTTCTCTACCGTTGCAAATCCTTCATATAGATCTTTATACTATTAACGCAAAGATTATCTTAACCATTATAGATAAATTTTCCAAATTCGCCTCAGGCTATACAATCCCAGCCCGAGATAGCCTCAATATCGTTCGATCTGTTAGAAACTTCATAGCTTTTTTCGGAATTCCACAAAAAATAGTTTGCAACCAGGGACCAGAGTTCGCAGGAAAAATTTTTAAAGACTTCTGCAACCAATACAACATACAACTACACGTCACCTCTTTCCAACAATCTTCGAGCAATTCCACAGTCGAAAGGTTACACTCAACCCTCACTGAAATATACCGAATAATCATAAACAAAAAGAAGGAGGAACAGCTGGATTGTGACCATGACGAGATTCTTTCGGAAACCTTCATTACATATAATAACGCCATTCACTCAGCTACTAAATATACCCCTTACGAGGTTTTTCAAGGCAAGACTCATCTATTTAACAGAAAAACGACTTTCGACAACCAACACGACTATTTACAAAAATTGAACGCATTTCAAACGGACCTATATCCAAAAATAACAGAAATGATGAAAAATAAGATGGAGTTTAGGATTGAAAAAGCAAATCAAGACAGACAAGAACCCCCACCAGTAGATACAGGAGATATAGTTTTCAGAAAAGAAAATAGACGGAATAAACTAACACCCAGATTTACAAAACACACAATATCCAAAGACACAGGAATTACATTTTTATCAAAGAAAAACCAAAAGATACATAAATCTAAAATAAAAAAAAGACTAAAAAAAAAAAATACATTAACTATACAACCTCTTACAGATCTTATCACAGTAACGCGCAATTAATAAAAATACAACCCCTAACGGACAATGACAAAATAGCAATAATAAACCTCGGAAACACAAAAGTTATAAATTCGCATAAATATCTTATTCATAAAATTAACCTACAAGACTCTATCGATAACATTTATAAATTTGAAACTGCCTTAAATGACCTCAAAGACGTTAAATTTTCCGGTGAAGTTATTAACGCAGTCAGGACTAAATTAATACAAGTAAAAAACAGAATTAATGCTCTAATACCAAAAACAAGAAACAAGAGAGGACTAATAAATGGACTCGGTAGTGTAATCAAAGTAGTTACTGGCAACATGGATGCCACCGACGAAGGAATCATTACTAACAAATTTAACAAACTAGAAGAAAACGAAAGGAAAATAGTTAGAAATATCAATCAACAAAATATAATTAATAACGAAATTGAAGAAAGATTCAAAGATATCACTAAGCACATAAATACAGAACAGGAAAATATAAATTTATTCATTAAGATTTATAAAAATAATGTTTTTAGAACTTTAAATGATGAACATAACGAAATTCATCTATTACAATACATATCTAGAATTAATTTCAATATCGATATTTTGTACACACACATTGATAACATAGCAGAAAGCATCCTATTGACAAAATTAAATATTATACCCAAATTCATTCTAACAGAAAAAGAAATACTACTCATTAAAAATATAATGGATGAACAAAACTTTGTCACGAAATCTGAAGAACATCTATATAGACTATTAACACTAGAGACAGAAATCAAAGAAAAAATTTTAACTTTTAAAATCAATATACCAATATTCGATAAAGATAATTATGATCTATTACAAATTATTCCCCTACCTATAAATAAGACTAAAATTTTAATATTACCTAAATATGTAATAAACAACCAAGCTGGCAAAATCAGACAAATTCCTAATAGATGTCCTAAAGTACACCAAACCTATATCTGCGAAGACAACGCAACCCCTTCAACCACAATCAATCAGCAATGCCTGAAGGGTATCCTAAACGAAGAAACAGCGACATGCGACATCAGGGACATCGGCAACGAGGAAATCATCGAAGAAGTAGAACAACGAAAAATCATCATCCTTAATACAATCAACACTACAATCACCTCAACTTGTAGCAAACCAAAAAAAATTAACGGTTCAGCTATTATTACCTTCAAAAATTGCTCCATGAACATTAACGGATTGAATTACGACGACACAGGGATCGACTATACGGAAGAGTATACTCTGTCAATCCCCGAACTCGAAGACATCAAAATAAATAATACAATAAACGACATTAACCTCCATAAACTACACTTGCAAACCCTACACACGCAAAATGGAATAATAGAAATGAAGAGTTCTAACTCAATCCATTTAACGACAATATATATACTACTCACGATTTTCGCCATTACAATTGGCGTCTGCTGGACCTGTAGGCGCAAACAAATCTCTTTCATCCCATCGGAAACACCCGCAATTGGACTTACAACTCTACCGTCCTTCTGGCCGTCGCTCCACACTAGGGGGGGAGGAGTTACCATCTCAGCCCCCTCTGAGATTTTCCACTCTGAGATTCCACAGAAGCCGCCACGCAGAAACGCTCTGTAAGCGTTTCTCGATCGTGTGGGCGACATTGTCCGCAGCTGACTTTACTTTGTTGCGAAACCGCAACATCAGCAACGGACAGGATGTTGTGAAATGGAATAGACACTTGATAGCGTTAGCTTGGTTTAGGGCTTTATATATGAATATACAGAAATAAAGTTCAGTTGATTGTAAAGTCAGATCGAAATCAGACGTCTTTTATTTTAAACACAAAAATAGTTAAAGACCACTAGGAGAAAAACTACAGCAAAGGCCTTAGCCCCGGATCACCGTACTGTAACTCTAGCAATAAAAGGGTGAAGTCAAACCCCAACATAAACTTCATAAGAGTTTAAGATAATCAGCACCTCGTATTAAGTTGCATCTGAACAAGCAGCAGCGGATATTAGTGCCAACGACGCGGGACCTACACACAACTAACTAGTGCCGACGACGCGGGAAATATATTATATAACTGGCGCCCAACGGGAAAATGATCAACGTCCTTAATTTTAAATAAATGTTCCAAAAAATTGTAAGTTCACTAAAATTAATTTCAAAAAAAAGTTTCAAATATCCTAAACGTGAATGTGTCGAAACAAGCGAGCTTATGCAAGTGCACCAGAAGTGATATATAAACCAAATATAATTTCACAAAATTTGTTACCTAGTGTGCGTATTTGTGCGGTGTAACAAGCTAGATATATTTTGTCACAAAATAGGCCCATCTTGTAGGTGTGTTAGTGCATATGAGCCGTTTTGACGAGTTCAGGGTCATTAAGGTCGAGTGCGATAGTGACGTAGAGTGGGAAACAGAAGGTGATAGCCGAGTACAGAACCTAGAGCTTGATTTTAGCCAAGCACAAAACCAAAAAAGCTTCACCATGGACATGAACCAAGTGCAAGTGTTAATTGATAATGCTGTCAGCAACGCTTTGGCGCAAGCAAGCAGAAAGGTTCCAGTCTCAGCTAAACGCTATGAATGCAAGAGTCAACAGTTTGCACATAGACGCACCGCGAGTTGAAATCTACAGGAGAATCTCAGTAAGCCCAGAAATTAGGTGCGACATCCCACTTGACATAATCAAATCAGTTCCTGAGTTCAATGGGGGCTCTGACGAGTACGTAGCTTGGAGGCAGTCTGCCACCGACGCCTACGAAATTTTTAAGCCATTCGAGGGCAGTAGCGGCCATTATCAAGCTGTTACTACAATTAGGAATAAAATTCGGGGATCAGCAAGATCATTGCTGGTATCCCATAACACAGTTCTTAATTTCGATGCCATTATAGTGAGATTAGATTGTACCTATGCGGACAAAACTTCGTTGCGCCTGCTGCGACAGGGGCTAGAGATGGTTAGGCAAGGCGAGTTAAGCCTTATGAGTTACTATGACGAGGTCGAACGTAAGTTGACCTTGGTGACGAATAAAATTGTGATGGCACACGAACCTCAGCAAGCTTCATTGCTCAATGAAGAAGTTAGGGCCGATGCATTACATGCATTCATGTCGGGACTAAAGAAGTCCTTAAGAGCAATAGTCTTTCCAGCACAGCCAAAAGACCTGCCGTCCGCTTTGGCACTAGCCAGAGAAGCGGAGGCAAGTATCGAACGATGCGCCTTCTCAGCTTCATATGCGAAGGTTATTGAAGAAAGAGCGCAAGCGAGCGAAGCTAGCAAATTTCGCGCATACCCTAAGCAAGGCAGAGGTAACAGGGATGATAGGAACCAGGAAAGGAACCCACATTTTTTTAAAAAGCCACGCAGTCACTTAGAGGGTAGCAAAAAACACGGTCAAGAACAGCCACCAGAACCGATGGAAATCGATTCTTCGTCGAAATTTAGACAGCGCCATGAATATTGGCATCCCCAGAACAGCAGCGCTCATGCTCAGAAGCGACCTAACACGTCGGACAGGGTAACAGGCGCGAGACGCCAGAGCGTTAACAATATGATTCAAAACGCCCCTGCTGAGCAAGACCGAAGGTATGAGGAGATTGCATCAGATGCTGTAGCTAAAATTGACTACGATATAGAGTCTACTGGTGACAACGACTCGTTGCATTTTTTAGAGAACGCTCCCGGCTGCCGTTCATCAGGCAACAGTTGGCTGGGAGAACTTTAAGAATTCTAATAGACAGAGGAGCGGCTAAGAACTACATCAGGCCCGTAAAGGTGCTTAAAAAGGTAGTGCCTGCCGATAAACACTTTACTGTAAGTTCAATCCGTGGCTCCAGTAAAGTAAAAAGTAAATGTCTCATAAAAATGTTTGGAAAAGTTTCTCCGTTCTTCCTCCTAGACACGCTGACGTCATTTGACGCTATTATAGGTCTCGACCTGCTAAAGCAGGCTGGAGTAAAGTTAGACCTCGGAAACAGCACCTTAGAATATCAGAACAAACTAGAAGAAATAGAGTCTCATGACTGTGCTAGCGTCAACTTCACTAACGTCAATGATATAGTAGTGCCAGATTCAGTTAGAAAGGAGTTTAAGGACATGATTCTCAAAAGGAACGAGGCGTTTTCGACCTCTAACGAGGCGTTACCCTTCAACACCTCTGTTATAGCCACAATTAGCACAGAAACGAATAAACCCATTTACTCAAAACCTTACCCACACCCAAGGGGGTGACAGAGTTCGTAAATAATGAAGTGAACCAAATTTTGAAAGACGGAATCATCAGACCGTCGAGATCTCCATATAACAGCCCAACTTGGGTTGTCGACAAGAAAGTCACCGACGACAAGGGCAACAAAAATAAACGCCTGGTTTCGACTACAGGATGCTATATGAGCGTACTGTGACCGATCGCTACCCAATGCCGAGCATTCCCATGATCCTAGCGAATCTATGAAAGGCCAACTATTTCACAACTTTAGATCTAAAATCAGGATATCACCAGATTTACTTAGCAAAAACACCCTTCTTGGTGAACTCACCGCCATTACACAGCACCTCGAACGGCCATGTAGAACGTTTTCATAGCACCTTCATGGAAATAAGTAGAACGTTAGTGATGGACAAAAAAACCCATGGCACGGTCGAGTCAACCATCATGTCAACGTTTCTGTACAACAGGTCGATACATTCAGTTACGGACAGAATGCCAATCGAAGTAAAACATTCGACGTCTGATAAATTGAATGAAACCATCAGAGAGCGGTTAGCGAATGCACAGCAAGCCAACCTGAACAGATGGAACCCGTCTAGACAGAATAGGGTTTTTGATGTAGGCCAAATTGTATACGTAAAAAATAATAAAAGAATTGGCGACAAACTCACACCGCTTTACAGGGAGGCAAAAATACAGGCAGATTTGGGAACGTCCGTTCTCATTAAAGGAAGGGTGGTCGATAAGGACAACCTCAAATGATAGGGACTCACATCTTAATCGTCCCCTGCCACATGCCAAGGAGATATGAGCTTCGGCGGAAACCCAAGGACTGTAATGGATGCAAGATGACTGAGGACAGTCACGAGCTTAAGGGGGGAGTAGTTAACAATAAGAATTGAGCAATCATCATAGCCAAGTTAACCTGTATCTCTCGCATTAGGAGCTATCTCAGGCACGGAATCGGTGTCGTGCCTATTTCCTGTTTCTTAGGGTGCCTGTCATATATAGTTTATGACGATTTCATTGGCCATTTTTGTCATTATGGGAAAATAGTAGTTACGAAGTACTTGTTTGATGTTTTCCTGTGCAGCTCTATGTGCACGGTTAAGTTCGGTCGTTATGATTTCGATTTGCTCATTTTCGTATGTAACATCTATTACCAGACTCTTGCAATGCCAGAGCTTGGTTGTGGGAAAACTTAACACTAAATTGTGTTGAAAACTGGCAAAGGTTGGGAAATAGCAATTAATTGCATTTACTGCACCAGTAACAATTAGTGGCTTGAGTATTTTGACTAGATTGCCTTTGTCTATAAAATTTATCAAGTGACGCAATTTCTTGCTAAATAATATAAAGTTCTGTTTTAACGTGTAACGTGCATCTTCTAATGCTATCTGATTTTTTAAGCATTTATGGGGTTTGTCAGTCGTTTCGATCGTGTAGGTCAGCGAACTTTCGCAGTAAATTGTTGCAGCGTCTGACTGAGGCACGTTTTGTAAGGCATTTACATTTTGCCTTGACAATGCATCTGCCACAAAGTTATCCTTGCCTGGTTTG
>JAWNNK010000236.1:0-53495 GCA_035045065.1 Hirtodrosophila trivittata
GACCACCCTTTAATGACCCTGGTCTGCCTGTATTTTTGCCCCTCTGGAAAGCGGTGTGAGTTGGTCGCCGATTCTATTGTTTTTTTTTACATATACAATTTGGCCTACATCAAAAACCTTATTCTGTCTAGATGGGTTGCATCTGTTTAGGTTGGCTTGCTGTGCATTCGCTCACCTTTCTCTGATGGTTTCTATTAAGTTTATCGGACGTCGAATGTATAGCTTCGATCGGCATTCTGTCCGTAACTTAATGTACCGACCTGTTGTACAGAAACGTGGACATGACGGCTGAGTCGACCGTGTCATGGGTTATTTTGTCCATCATCAATGCTTCATTGTCGCAGAATATTACTTTCGTATTTTGAAATAAATTAAAAGACACTAGTGGTTGTACTATCGCAAACTTAGAAAAGTTGTCGATGCAAGTAAGAAAAAGTTTTTTATCTGTGGAAAATAAGTCGATATGCAACATTTCGCCTTCATATGACGGAATCGATGACGTGCCTATTTCCTGATTCTTAGGGTGCCTGTCATATTTCGATTTCGTACATACCTTATAGTTTATAACGATTTCATTGGCCATTTTTGTCATTATGGGAAAATAGTAGTCACGAAGTACTTGTTTGATGTTTTCCTGTGCAGCTCTATGTGCACGGTTAAGTTCGGTCGTTATGATTTCGATTTGCTCATTTTCGTATGTAACATCTATTACCAGACTCTTGCAATGCCAGAGCTTGGTTGTGGGAAAACTTAACACTAAATTGTGTTGAAAACTGGCTAAGGTTGGGAAATCGCAATGAATTGCATTCACTGCACCAGTAACAATTAGTGGCTTCAGTATTTTGACTAAATTGTCTTTGTCTGTGAACTATATCAAGTGACGTACTTTCTTGCCAAATAATATAAAGTTCTGTTTTAACGTGTAACGTGCCTCTTCTAATACTATCTGATTTTTCGTGTAGGTCAGCGAAATTATGCCGTGAATTTTTGCAGCGTCTGATTGAGGCTCGTTTTGTCAGGCATTTACGTTTTGCCTTGACAATGCATCTGCCTTAAAGTTTTCTTTGCCTGGTTTGTAGAACACTTTCTCAATGTGTTCATCTATAAAAGCTTTCCACCTTTTCATTTTGGCATTGGTGTTCCTATCTGAGCCTGAAAATGTTAGCGGTTGATAGTTGGTAAATATGTTGATTTCTCTTGCTCCATACAAGTAGTGTTGGAGTTTACCCTGGGCCCATACAATTGCTAACAATTCCCTCTCGTTTGTTGTGTAATGAGACTTACTTTGTTTCAGTGTTCGGGAAATCATTATTATAGGCCTACCTCGCTGGGACAAAATCGCTCCAATGCCGTTCATTGACACATCGGTAGTTAAATCAAATAGCTGCTTGAAGTCTGGATACATGAGGATGACATCTTCTGATGCTAAAATGTTCTGCAAACGTTCGAAAGCATTACGTTGAGTTCCATTAAACTCAACTGTGGTATTTTTGGACCTGTATTTGCTCACAGTTACGTTTTCGCCTTTGAGAATATCTGTTTGCTATTGCTGCAAAATCTTTGAAAAATCTTCTATAATAGCTTGCTAAGCCAAACAACGAGCTGAGGCTAAATAGGCTCCTTGGTTCGACATATTCTTGTATGCAGCGGACCGTTTCGGGGTCAGTTTTGCCCCACCTCTGGTTACAATAAAGCCTAGGTACTCAACGCTCTCTTTGAAGAATTATGGTTTTTCCCGTGACACCCTCATGTTGGCATCAAGTAAACAACTCAGCACCTTGTCTATGTGCTTGACATTGTCGACCTCAATCTCAGAGAATATGATTACGTCAACTACGTTAACTTCTCGTTTGTCTCTTCACAAACTGAAGATAACACCGAGCTTACTGCTGACCAAGCGCGGTCACTCACCCCCAATCCAATCAAAAACAATACGCTCAGTATGACAACAAACGACAGAGAGCGATCTTGCTCGCCGTCAATTCCAACAACAACAAACATGCTTATGAACGAAATGCGTAGTTTCCCCATGCCGAACCTCACTCCGCAACAAGTGCACCCGACAAAATTGTGCACATCAACGGTAACTAGCATAGTAACTTCTCTCTCGAGTACAACTGCTACGACAACAACAACTGCAACCATATTACCCGCTCGCCCTATCGCTTCGACAACAACCGCTGCTTCTGCTAAGTCAGCAATGTTACCTGCTCTCCCAGCGAAAAAAAGTACGCCTATACAGACTGGTATGAATCGCTATATACAAATTAAGCGAAAACTAAGCCGACAAAATTTGTCAAAGGGCAAACAACCCAAAATAAACCGCAGTAATTCAAATCAAACACCCACTGAAAGTAACAGATTTGCAATTCTCGCAGACGTACTGGATGAACCTGATACTGAAAAAGACATCAAGAAAAAGCCGAAACCGCCACCAATATTCATCAGAAAAAAGCTCTAGTACTCTCGTTAACAAAATAGTAGACCTGATTGGAAAAGGTAATTTTCATATAATTCCCCTAACCAAAGGAATTATTCACGAGACCAAAGTGCAAGTCAAAACCGAAGATAACTACATAGTGCTGACCAAATACCTAAACGATACCAACATAAACTTCCATACGTTTCAACTAAAAAGCAGCAAAGGCCTGCAAGTGGTACTAAAGGGCATCGAAACTGATGTAAAACCTGCTGATATCTCAGAGGCTCTGAAGGAACATGGACTCAACGCGAAGATGGTCATCAACATACTAAACAAGGACAAGAAGCCCCAACCTATGTTCAAAGTCGAACTTGAACCAGATACTAAGGCACTCAAGAAAAACGAAGTGCATCCAAACTATAAACTGCAGTTACTACTGCACCGTAGAATCACTGTCGAAGATCCACATAAGCGCAATGGACCAGTGCACTGTGCAAACTGTCAAGAGTTCGGCCATTCCACATCCTACTGTAAGCTTCGCCCTGTATGCAGAGCTTGTGGAGAACTCCACTACTCTGTTAACTGCCCTCAAAATAGAGACGACCCCAGCACCAAAAAGTGTGGTAATTGTGGAGGCAATCATACAGCAAACTATCGAGGTTGTCCTGTATACAAGAAACTAAACAACCGGCTACATCAACGAGTGTCTTCACTACACTCCGAAGTGCAAAATGTACAGAGTACATTTACACCCTAAAAATGTAATGGAAACGTAACACTCGCAAATACATATACCCACTCTAAAGCAAATGAAAACATAACATTCGCTAGTGCACTTAAAACTGGCCTGGTTAGCCCCGCACCCATAAGTCCTATACCACCTTTCGCTTATGCGAAGCAGACATACATACACCAACCAATAATACATCCACAAAACAACATTGAATCGTTGATAATAAATCTACAAGAAAGCATGAAAGAATTCATGACATTTATGCGCACGACTATGCAAGACCTCATGCGCAATCAAAATCTTTTGATACAAATGCTTGTATCACAACAATCAAAATAATGTCTTCCCTACGTATGGCACTGTGGAACGCCAACGGAGTTTCACGACACAAACTTGAAATGACTCAATTTCTCCACGATAAGCAAATCGACGTGATGCTACTTGCGGAAACACACCTCACAAGCAAGTATAACTTCCAAATACCTGCTACTCTTTCTACGGCACAAATCACCCAGATGGAAAAGCACGTGGTGGTTCGGGAATCTTAATAAGAAACCGTATTAAACACGTTTTTCGAAATGATTTTGCCAAAAATTACTTGCAAGCGACATCTATAAATATATACTCGTATAGTGGTAATCTAACTCTTGCCGCGGTGTACTGTTATCCGCGCTTCATAATATCCGAAGACGAATTCATGGGTTTCTTTAGCACGCTAGGCAGCAGGTGACTACAACGCCAAGCACACGCACTGGGGATCTCGTCTCGTGACCCCAAAATGAAAGCAACAGTATAACGCAATCTTGCTGGACATCTGGCGACTGTTGAGAAATGGCTAGCTGACTGGCGAATAAATATTAATGAGCAAAAATGCAAGCATGTTACGTTTACTTTAAACAAACAAGACTGCTCTTCAGTTACACTATATAATACTGTAATCCCAAAAGCAAACGAAGTAACGTATCTTGGAGTACACCTTGACAGACGCCTCACCTGCGCAGGCACATTGAAGCTAAAAGGCCGCAACTAAAGCTGAGGGTCAACAGCCTCCATTGGCTTATCAATGCACGATCACCCCTTAGCCTAGACTATAAGATTCTGCTATATAACTCCGTCCTAAAACCGATCTGGACCAACGGCTCCCAGCTCTGGGGAAATGCTAGCAGCAGCAGTATTGACATCATCCAAAGGGCTCAATCAAAAATTCTGAGAACGATCACCGAGGCACCGTGGTAC
Organism: Hirtodrosophila trivittata; assembly: GCA_035045065.1. Classification (NCBI taxonomy): domain Eukaryota; kingdom Metazoa; phylum Arthropoda; class Insecta; order Diptera; family Drosophilidae; genus Hirtodrosophila; species Hirtodrosophila trivittata. The sequence continues at coordinate 4,392 of JAWNNK010000236.1, forward strand.
GTTCGAAACGAATACATCCATAGAGACCTGAACATCCCTCCAGTTAGAGACGTCGTAGTCCAGATAAAAGAAAATTACCTCATTAAGCTCTCTGCCCATCCAAATCATCTTGCAAGAGATCTAACTCGGTCTTCTAGCCGATCTCGTCTTCGCCGCAACGACTTTCCAGCCCAACGATAAATACTTAGGGCCAGTAGACTCTAAGCAGTTGCAAATGTAATTGTTAATTAATATAGTTTTGTAAGATTTGTAAGATTATTGTTAGTCTCGTAAGAGAAGATCCAATAAATAATGCAAAGTAAAAGAAAAATTAATGAAAACTCTACCATTTAAAACTTTCGATGTGCATAAAACAAAATGGCAGAGATATATATTAGCTGATGCTAACTTTAACAAACCAGGTCGGCTGGACTTGATCATAGAAGCAGATCTATTCCCCCAAATTCTAAGGAATGGAGCTGTTAAAGTCGATGGGCTGCTTGGTCAAAAGACCGATTTTGGGTGGATTGTATCGGGATGTTCAAAATCCAAAGGTGGAAAAACAATATGCGCTACAGTCATTGACATTACAGACTTAGATTGATTCTGGGAAGTAGAGCCTGAAGCTAGAACAGGAAGGTGTACCAATATATATTCCAATAATGGAACGAACTTTGTAGGTGCAGCTAGAAAATTAGACCAAGAGGTAGTTCAAGCTACAACAGAATACCAGAATTGCTGCAGAAGAAAATTAAAAATTTGATAATCTTGACAGATAGTAATAAGAGTAATAAGTGGAAAAAAGAGGTTCCCAACATAGAAAAGGGAACCTTTAGTACTATTAAAAGACGAAAATTGTCACCCAGCCAGATTGCCATTAGGAAAAATTGAGGAAGTTAAAAAAGGTGAAGACAACAAAGTTCGAGTATTAAAAATAAGAGCTCAAGAAAATATAATAACACGCCCAGTAGCAAACATATGTCCCCTCAACGGGATACAATCAGAGAATAAAGAAGCAACAGTTTTAAACAAATATAAACTAAAAAGAGCCTTAGCCAGATTATCTAAGGTAGGAGCTCTCATAACAGTTATAACCCTTGCACTTTTGTGCCAAGCATCCAATGCTACATTTCCGGTAAAGAAAAATATAGAAAAGATTAATAGTTAAGTTAATTAATGCAATATAGTTAGACCCAATGGGTGAAGTTGAAATAATTACCTCATCTTGGGATCTAGTTGTCTTTTCCAACATGGACCCGTATTTTGAAATGTTAAAAAAGGGCAACAAATTAATAAAGAAAATGAGAATCGTTTGCGAAAAACTTCATAACTTTGAGGATGAATGCAACTTAGTCCTAGATAACACACAACGACAAATAATAGAAATAGAAGAGAATAACAAACTCTTTATGCTAACAAGTAAGCCTAGACAAAAACGCGCTCCGTTTGAATTTATGGGATCCTTATATCATAAATTGTTTGGTAAATGGATGCAGAAGATAGAGAAATAATGAAAGAAAATATGAAAAACTTATTAGATAATCAGCACAATATAAAGCACATAGTTCAAGCACAAACATCAGTAGTAGATTCTACAGTAAATATTCTAAAAAGAACTACTAAAGAAATAAATACAAATTTTAAAAGTATGAACAAAAGAGTCGAGAACATAACAGAACTCCTTAAAGAAAACTACTATGTGTATAGAGAAAAACCAAGTCAACTAAATGTTGAGATTTCTAAGATAAAACAAAGCTTGTCAGAAACATTAGTATTACCAGGAAAAAGGACTGTTACAGAACTGAAAGAAATTTATACATTCCTTACAGCAAAAGGAATATTTATTGATAGGAAATTAATTATAAATGCGAAGATCCCATTATTTAGTAGACATCCATCCAAATTATACAGAATTCTTCCGGTACCAATTATAAATGAGAATCAAATGATAATAGCTCAGTTAAGATCAGAGTACTTAGAGCACAATTCGGAAATAGACTCTTATCATCTGATGGCTGAATCATCATTAAATAAATGTAAAAAATGGCAAACTAAAAAAAAAATTTGCGAAGAAATTTGGCCATGGAGTAGTGCAAATGGTAATACTTGCGAACTCAAACCATTTAAACCAAATAGACATGCGAATTGCGTGTATCAAAGTACGGTTAATTTAAAAAAATACTTGGTGGAATTAGAAAAGAGAAGTAGTTGGTTATTTTAAGTGTGCAAGCGCGCAAATAGAATTAATTGAATTGCCCGAGCAAGAAATTTTGAACATTAAATCAGATTGTACAGCGAGATCTGATGACAAAATATTAGTAGCACATCACAATATTCACTCAGAAGACCAGGAAGTATTATCTTCATTACACATAGGAGAAGTTAATGCAAGCCCAAAAATAATATGGGACCCAGTTAAGTTATCTCCAGTCAATCATTCGGCAGAAATAGTTAATTTAAAGAAGGAAATAAAAAATTTGAATTTGAATTTGAAATTCATATTGAGTTGAAAGGCTTAAATTTTCATCACATATCCGGACATGCTTGTTTAGGAGTAGCCTTAATAATAATTATAATTATAATAATGTACATCATTAGAAAATTAAGAATAAAAAGAAAACTGCAGGCCATAACCTTTGCCACGTCTTTGCAGAATGTTCAAGCATAGAACATAAATAAGAACAAATCTGTTAAGTACTATAAGATGAGATAACCCTTTGCGGGCACTTGGCAGAATGTTTAAACTACCATTAAACATGCATACATATAAATTCATAATTAAAATATGCGTCGCATAGATCTTTAAGTGGAAGTACATGTTGCATCAGGTAAACACAACGCACCGTAATAAAATAGATAATTTATGACTACTTGTATGCGTGTCAATATAACGGTGTGACCCAAGTACGTACACGTAAACAAAATATGACCCGACCTTATCAGCGAGTTGCATCCTGTTGGTCGGGTTTGAGTAGTGATAAGAATAAGAATAAGAAAAGTACGTGTTAGGTAATAAAGAACTAGAATTTGTAAGAATAATATGAGTATACTTCGACTTGCTCACTTAAGAACCCCGTTTCATTACAAAGAGCAGTATGTCATTGATGCTATTGGACTGTAATATCGACTGAAGTGTTGAAGTTTACAATGGGAACATCAATAGTGAGATGCCATCTTAAACTGGACTTTAAGCCAATAAGTTAAATATGTGTAAGTCCCGCGTCGTCGGCCCTAATCCTGCGCTGCTACTTGATTAGGTGCAGCTTGAAGAACGAGCTGTTGATCCAGGTAATGTGGTATTGACTTCTTATGAAGTTTAGGTTGGGGCTTGACTTCACCCTTTTTCGCCGGCCTTGTGGCTCAGCAATGTAATTGTAATACGCAAGTGTGATATTTTCTTAACATATAATGTATTCACAATATAATATTTGCGCAGCGTAGCGCCTTGTTCGTCTCGAGGTTGGATTCAGAAAATAAAGTATAGTTCAACTAGAGGGGCGTACGTGCCTGCTTTACTTTCCAAGAATGCAGCGCAAAGAAAGTTAAGAAGGACATAACGGCTATACGACAATATTATCGTTTGTTCTTCTTTACCTTCTCGTGCTGCCTGGGAAGCTACTGCGATGCGGCACAAAGAGAGTTAAAAGAACATAACGCCTGTGTGGCATGATTACCGTTTGTCGTTATTTACACTCTCGCGCTGCCTGAGAATGCTACTGATGCGAGAAATACAGGTTAACTTGGATATGACGATTATTCAATACTTATTGTTTACTTACACAATTATCTTAAAAATAGAATATTCACCGGCCAGCAGAATGAATTTCCAGTTCCACAGGGTTTAGTACTGGGACCAACTATGTTCAACCTCTACATAGCTGATATTCCAATTCCCTAAAACAATTCCACAAAAACAATAGGTTATGCAGATGAAATTCGTGTTTATGCATCTCATCCTAATCTATCAATAGCCCAGAGATATCTAAATACCTACTTGGAAACCTATGCCGAGTATGCAAATAAACGGAAAATAGAAACAAACATAGAGAATTGTGAAGCCATAAAAATTTCAAGCACGTACTCATTTAAAAATGCAAAAAGTTCCAGGCACTAATTAGATTTGGTAATTATACAATTAAAAATGTCACAGCTATGAAATACGTTATAAATTCACATTTAAGCATCACACGCAAGCAATAATAGAAAAATTTAACTATGCGCTGGCCTTATACCTTCAAATCTTAAAGAAAAAATGCAACCTTGTCTATAAGATTAAGTTAATTTTCTATAAAGTTATGATACGATCTATTATAAGTCACGCATTTTCTTCTTGGCTCAATATATCCCCTCAAGAAATGGAAACACTCAGAATACTTGAGAGAAATTGCTTAAGAAACTGCTCAGGTATTAATAGAAGAGAAAACAGCTATCTACATGATAACCTAGTAATATTCGCGAGGCCCTGGAATGGGCTTGGAAGGAACGAGAAATCTATTTTGCTCAAGAACATCAGAAAAGACAGCAATTGAACCGCAAACCCATTAATTCGAACTACAACAAACAGAACAGTAACGAATTAGATAGAAACAACGAGAGACGCCTAGACAAACGTGGACACCAACAGGACTATGACAGAGACTATAATAAAAAACGAAGCAATAATTTCCCAGCTATTACGTATAGGGAAGACAATAAGAACGAGACCAGAGGCAAATACCACCCAAATTCACAGAACAAAGGAAATATGCATAATGTAGAATCAGAACCACAATTACATAACTATAACGAACAAGCAAATTTTCAGGAAAGAGCCTCAAGCAACAATCAGGATACCTAAGTAGCAGAAAACCAGGATCTCCACTCCCCTATATCATTTTACACCTAAAACCAAAAGAATCTCTTAAATTTCTTATAGATACGGAAGCAACATTCTCTTTTATTAACCCAAAACTAGTAGCAAACAGATCAAATCAATTTACCAGGACCAGTCAACATCAAAACAGTGTTAAATACACACCCTCTACACAGAAAAGCAAAGTTGCCTCTCTTCAAGGAATTCTCCGATTCCACTCCATATACATTACTATTATTCAAGTTTCATGACTATTTCGACGGACTCATTGGGATAGACATCCTTCAACAACTCGAAGCAATAGTTAACATTCCACAACGATCCCTACACACAAAAACGTTCAATATACAAATTAAACTAGAAGATAAAATAATACCTACTCTCCATACTATAGAAGAAGAATCAAAGAAAATAATCCCAATACCCGTGAACCTAAAGAACGGTACATTTTATTTCGAACCCACCTCCATATCTAAAGACTTATTCATATCAGGTGGACTTTACACCGCAAAAGACAATATCAGCCTTATGGAAATAAATAATTTCTCTAACCTCGAACAGAAATTCTGCCTCGAATCCCAACTGGAGGTGTACAAATACGAAGAACACGACTATATAGAGGTAAATACGATTACCGAAACAAAGACTAAAAACCTCAACGAAGAACCAATCATCCAGACCAATCACTTAAATGAAGAAGAAACAAGAGAACTAAAGAAACTTTGCTCAAAATTCCAAACCTTTTTTATAAAGAAGGAAAACCACTAACGTTCACAAGTTTAGTCAAACACAAAATTAAACTTACTGACCAAATCCCAATACATACAAAACCATTTCGGTATAGCGTCAAAGAAAAGAAAGAAGTTAACACCCAAATTCAAAAGCTACTGGACAAGAACATAATCAAGCATAGTTATTCACCCTGGAGCTCTCCAACTTTTCTAGTAGCAAAAAAGAAGGATAAATCCAATATCGAAAAATGGAGACTAGTTATCGATTACCACAAGCTAAATGAGAAAACAGTCAAGGATAAATATCCTATGCCGAACATCAACGACGTTCTAGACAGGATAGGTAGAGCAAAATATTTTACAGCTTTAGACCTAGCCAGCGGATACCATCAAATCGAGATGCATCCAAACGACGTAGATAAGACAGCTTTCTCCACAGTGGACGGTCATTTTGAGTTTGTTAGAATGCCATTTGGTCTTACTAACGCTCCTGCTACCTTCCAAAGAGTCATGGACAACATTCTAACGGACTTAAATGGCAAATGCTGCCTAATATACTTAGATGATATAATCATTTTTTCACCATCACTTCAGGAACATATGTTACATTTACACGCAGGTTTCACTAGACTCAACAACGCAAATTTAAAACTTCAACCCAATAAGTCAGACTTCCTAAGAAAAGAAATAGAATATTTGGGCCATATCATAACAGATAATGGTATTAAACCAAACCCAAAGAAAATAGAAACGATAAAATCATTTCCAATGCCGAAAACTAGAAAACAAATCAAATCTTTCCTAGGACTGTTAGGATATTACCGCAAATTCATTAGAGACTTTGCAAATATCACAAAACCTTTAACTCAGCAATTGAAAGGAAAAAATACGGTAAAAATCAGTAAAGAATTCATCGACGCGTTTGAAGCGAGTAAAACCCTTCTCTGTAATGACCCGTTACTTCAATATCCCGACTTCGACAAACCATTTATCCTTACAACCGACGCTAGTAATGTAGCTATCGGGGCGGTACTTTCAGAAGGTCCTAACAACGACGAAAAACCAATTGCTTTCGCTAGCCGAACCCTAACGGACACAGAACTAAACTACTCTACAGTTGAAAAAGAAATGCTAGCAATTATTTGGGCAACAAAACACTTCCGACCCTACCTATTTGGCCAGAAATTCAAGATCGTTACAGATCATCGACCGTTAACCTGGTTGATGAATTTCAAAGAACCAAATTCAAAACTAGTTCGCTGGAAACTCCAGTTGTTGGAATACGATTATGAGATCTCCTATAAGAAAGGATCCGAGAACGTCGTGGCAGATGCCCTTAGTCGTATTACCACAGAAGTAAACACTAACGACCAAGAAACTGCTCAAACAAATAATATACAAACGACCAACAAACCTATTAATGAATTCAACCTACAAATAATATTTCAGAAAAACGACAAACCACAACTTATAACGACAACCCCCTTTAAAAACAAGTTAAGAAGAACCATCTCCGAAAGTACTTTCGACAAAGCTAAATTGGCCAAAACCCTTTCAACAATTCTCAAACCCAACAAAACTTACGCGGTACTAGCACCGGACGATGTTTTCAAAATTATACAAGAAACTCTAGTAGAATATTTTCTACCTACAAAAATGTATAAAATAATAAGATGCACAAGAATGTTAGAAGACATAACAGAAGTAAATAAACTCGAAATAGAGATAGAAAAATACCACAAGGATAGTAACCATAGAGGGATCGACGAAACACTAGCACACTTAAAAAGAAAAATTTATTCCCCGCAATTAAAAGCAGTAGTCTCAAAAATTATCAATGACTGCGACACCTGCCAAACATTGAAATACGATCGACAGCCGCAAAAACTTATCTACCAAGAAACAGAAATCCCTTCTCTACCGTTGCAAATCCTTCATATAGATCTTTATACTATTAACGCAAAGATTATCTTAACCATTATAGATAAATTTTCCAAATTCGCCTCAGGCTATACAATCCCAGCCCGAGATAGCCTCAATATCGTTCGATCTGTTAGAAACTTCATAGCTTTATTCGGAATTCCACAAAAAATAGTTTGCGACCAGGGACCAGAGTTCGCAGGAAAAATTTTTAAAGACTTCTGCAACCAATACAACATACAACTACACGTCACCTCTTTCCAACAATCTTCGAGCAATTCCACAGTCGAAAGGTTACACTCAACCCTCACTGAAATATACCGAATAATCATAAACAAAAAGAAGGAGGAACAGCTGGATTGTGACCATGACGAGATTCTTTCGGAAACCTTCATTACATATAATAACGCCATTCACTCAGCTACTAAATATACCCCTTACGAGGTTTTTCAAGGCAAGACTCATCTATTTAACAGAGAAACGACTTTCGACAACCAACACGACTATTTACAAAAATTGAACGCATTTCAAACGGACCTATATCCAAAAATAACAGAAATGATGAAAAATAAGATGGAGTTTAGGATTGAAAAAGCAAATCAAGACAGACAAGAACCCCCACCAGTAGATACAGGAGATATAGTTTTCAGAAAAGAAAATAGACGGAATAAACTAACACCCAGATTTACAAAACACACAATATCCAAAGACACAGGAATTACATTTTTATCAAAGAAAAACCAAAAGATACATAAATCTAAAATAAAAAAAAGACTAAAACAAAAAATACATTAACTATACAACCTCTTACAGATCTTATCACAGTAACGCGCAATTAATAAAAATACAACCCCTAACGGACAATGACAAAATATCAATAATAAACCTCGGAAACACAAAAGTTATAAATTCGCATAAATATCTTATTCATAAAATTAACCTACAAGACTCTATCGATAACATTTATAAATTTGAAACTGCCTTAAATGACCTCAAAGACGTTAGATTTTCCGGTGAAGTTATTAACGCAGTCAGGACTAAATTAATACAAGTAAAAAACAGAATTAATGCTCTAATACCAAAAACAAGAAACAAGAGAGGACTAATAAATGGACTCGGTAGTGTAATCAAAGTAGTTACTGGCAACATGGACGCCACCAACGAAGGAATCATTACTAACAAATTTAACAAACTAGAAGAAAACGAAAGGAAAATAGTTAGAAATATCAATCAACAAAATATAATTAATAACGAAATTGAAGAAAGATTCAAAGATATTACTAAGCACATAAATACAGAACAGGAAAATATAAATTTATTCATTAAGAATTATAAAAATAATGTTTTTAGAACTTTAAATGATGAACATAACGAAATTCATCTATTACAATACATATCTAGAATTAATTTCAATATCGATATTTTGTACACACACATTGATAACATAGCAGAAAGCATCCTATTGACAAAATTAAATATTATACCCAAATTCATTCTAACAGAAAAAGAAATACTACTCATTAAAAACATAATGGATGAACAAAACTTTGTCACGAAATCTGAAGAACATCTATATAGACTATTAACACTAGAGACAGAAATCAAAGAAAAAATTGTAACTTTTAAAATCAATATACCAATATTCGATAAAGATAATTATGATCTATTACACATTATTCCCCTACCTATAAATAAGACTAAAATTTTAATATTACCTAAATATGTAATAAACAACCAAGCTGGCAAAATCAGACAAATTCCTAATAGATGTCCTAAAGTACACCAAACCTATATCTGCGAAGACAACGCAACCCCTTCAACCACAATCAATCAGCAATGCCTGAAGGGTATCCTAAACGAAGAAACAGCGACATGCGACATCAGGGACATCGGCAACGAGGAAATCATCGAAGAAGTAGAACAACGAAAAATCATCATCCTTAATACAATCAACACTACAATCACCTCAACTTGTAGCAAACCAAAAAAAATTAACGGTTCAGCTATTATTACCTTCAAAAATTGCTCCATGAACATTAACGGATTGAATTACGACGACACAGGGATCGACTATACGGAAGAGTATACTCTGTCAATCCCCGAACTCGAAGACATCAAAATAAATAATACAATAAACGACATTAACCTCCATAAACTACACTTGCAAACCCTACACACGCAAAATGGAATAATAGAAATGAAGAGTTCTAACTCAATCCATTTAACGACAATATATATACTACTCACGATTTTCGCCATTACAATTGGCGTCTGCTGGACCTGTAGGCGCAAACAAATCTCTTTCATCCCATCGGAAACACCCGCAATTGGACTTACAACTCTACCGTCCTTCTGGCCGTCGCTCCACACTAGGGGGGGAGGAGTTACCATCTCAGCCCCCTCTGAGATTTTCCACTCTGAGATTCCACAGAAGCCGCCACGCAGAAACGCTCTGTAAGCGTTTCTCGATCGTGTGGGCGACATTGTCCGCAGCTGACTTTACTTTGTTGCGAAACCGCAACATCAGCAACGGACAGGATGTTGTGAAATGGAATAGACACTTGATAGCGTTAGCTTGGTTTAGGGCTTTATATATGAATATACAGAAATAAAGTTCAGTTGATTGTAAAGTCAGATCGAAATCAGACGTCTTTTATTTTAAACACAAAAATAGTTAAAGACCACTAGGAGAAAAACTACAGCAAAGGCCTTAGCCCCGGATCACCGTACTGTAACTCTAGCAATAAAAGGGTGAAGTCAAACCCCAACATAAACTTCATAAGAGTTTAAGATAATCAGCACCTCGTATTAAGTTGCATCTGAACAAGCAGCAGCGGATATTAGTGCCAACGACGCGGGACCTACACACAACTAACTAGTGCCGACGACGCGGGAAATATATTATATAACTGGCGCCCAACGGGAAAATGATCAACGTCCTTAATTTTAAATAAATGTTCCAAAAAATTGTAAGTTCACTAAAATTAATTTCAAAAAAAAAGTTTCAAATATCCTAAACGTGAATGTGTCGAAACAAGCGAGCTTATGCAAGTGCACCAGAAGTGATATATAAACCAAAATAATTTCACAAAATTTGTTACCTAGTGTGCGTATTTGTGCGGTGTAACAAGCTAGATATATTTTGTCACAAAATAGGCCCATCTTGAGGTGTGTTAGTGCATATGAGCCGTTTTGACGAGTTCAGGGTCATTAAGGTCGAGTGCGATAGTGACGTAGAGTGGGAAACAGAAGGTGATAGCCGAGTACAGAGCCTAGAGCTCGACTTTAGCCAAGCACAAAACCAAAAAAGCTTCACCATGGACATGAACCAAGTGCAAGTGTTAATTGATAATGCTGTCAGCAATGCTTTGGCGCAGCAACGGAAAGGTTCCAGTCTCAGCTAAACGCTATGAATGCAAGAGTCAACAGTTTGCACATAGACGCACCGCGAGTTGAAATCTACAGAAGAATCTCAGTAAGCCCAGAAATTAGGTGCGACATCCCACTAGACATAATCAAATCAGTTCCTGAGTTCAATGGGGGCTCTGACGAGTACGTAGCTTGGAGGCAGTCTGCCACCGACGCCTACGAAATTTTTAAGCCATTCGAGGACAATAGCGACCATTATCAAGCTGTTACTACAATTAGGAATAAAATTCGGGGATCAGCAAGATCATTGCTGGTATCCCATAACACAGTTCTTAATTTCGATGCCATTATAGTAAGATTAGATTGTATCTATGCGGACAAAACTTCATTGCTAGAGATGGTTAGGCAAGGCGAGTTAAGCCTTATGAGTTAATATGACGAGGTCGAACGTAAGTTGACCTTGGTGACGAATAAAATTGTGATGGCACACGAACCTCAGCAAGCTTCATTGCTCAATGAAGAAGTTAGGGCCGATGCATTACATGCATTCATGTCGGGACTAAAGAAGTCCTCAAGAGCAATAGTCTTTCCACCACAGCCAAAAGACCTGCCGTCCGCTTTGGCACTAGCCAGAGAAGTGGAGGCAAGTATCAAACGATGCGCCTTCTCAGCTTCATATGCGAAGGTTATTGAAGAAAGAGCGCAAGCGAGCGAAGCTAGCAGATTTCGCGCATACCCTAAGCAAGGCAGAGGTAACAGGGATGATAGGAACCAGGAAAGGAACCCACATTTTTTTAAAAAGCCACGCAGTCACTTAGAGGGTAGCAAAAAATACGGTCAAGAACAGCCACCAGAAGCGATGGAAATCGATTCTTCGTCGAAATTTAGACAGCGCCATGAATATTGGCATACCCAGAACAGCAGCGCTCATGCTCAGAAGCGACCTAACACGTCGGACAGGGTAACAGGCGCGAGACGCCAGAGCGTTAACAATATGATTCAAAACGCCCCTGCTGAGCAAGACCGAAGGTATGAGGAGATTGCATCAGATGCTGTAGCTAAAATTGACTACGATATAGAGTCTACTGGTGACAACGACTCGTTGCATTTTTTAGAGAACGCTCCCGGCTGCCGTTCATCAGGCAACAGTTGGCTGGGAGAACTTTAAGAATTCTAATAGACAGAGGAGCGGCTAAGAACTACATCAGGCCCGTAAAGGTGCTTAAAAAGGTAGTGCCTGCCGATAAACACTTTACTGTAAGTTCAATCCGTGGCTCCAGTAAAGTAAAAAGTAAATGTCTCATAAAAATGTTTGGAAAAGTTTCTCCGTTCTTCCTCCTAGACACGCTGACGCTATTATAGGTCTCGACCTGCTAAAGCAGGCTGGAGTAAAGTTAGACCTCGGAAACAGCACCTTAGAATATCAGAACAAACTAGAAGAAATAGAGTCTCATGACTGTGCTAGCGTCAACTTCACTAACGTCAATGATATAGTAGTGCCAGATTCAGTTAGAAAGGAGTTTAAGGACATGATTCTCAAAAGGAACGAGGCGTTTTCGACCTCTAACGAGGCGTTACCCTTCAACACCTCTGTTATAGCCACAATTAGCACAGAAACGAATAAACCCATTTACTCAAAACCTTACCCACACCCAAGGGGGTGACAGAGTTCGTAAATAATGAAGTGAACCAAATTTTGAAAGACGGAATCATCAGACCGTCGAGATCTCCATATAACAGCCCAACTTGGGTTGTCGACAAGAAAGTCACCGACGACAAGGGCAACAAAAATAAACGCCTGGTTTCGACTACAGGATGCTATATGAGCGTACTGTGACCGATCGCTACCCAATGCCGAGCATTCCCATGATCCTAGCGAATCTATGAAAGGCCAACTATTTCACAACTTTAGATCTAAAATCAGGATATCACCAGATTTACTTAGCAAAAACACCCTTCTTGGTGAACTCACCGCCATTACACAGCACCTCGAACGGCCATGTAGAACGTTTTCATAGCACCTTCATGGAAATAAGTAGAACGTTAGTGATGGACAAAAAAACCCATGGCACGGTCGAGTCAACCATCATGTCAACGTTTCTGTACAACAGGTCGATACATTCAGTTACGGACAGAATGCCAATCGAAGTAAAACATTCGACGTCTGATAAATTGAATGAAACCATCAGAGAGCGGTTAGCGAATGCACAGCAAGCCAACCTGAACAGATGGAACCCGTCTAGACAGAATAGGGTTTTTGATGTAGGCCAAATTGTATACGTAAAAAATAATAAAAGAATTGGCGACAAACTCACACCGCTTTACAGGGAGGCAAAAATACAGGCAGATTTGGGAACGTCCGTTCTCATTAAAGGAAGGGTGGTCGATAAGGACAACCTCAAATGATAGGGACTCACATCTTAATCGTCCCCTGCCACATGCCAAGGAGATATGAGCTTCGGCGGAAACTTAAGGACTGTAATGGATGTAAGATGACTGAGGACAGTCACGAGCTTAAGGGGGAGTAGTTAACAATAAGAATTGAGCAATCATCATAGCCAAGTTAACCTGTATCTCTCGCATTAGGAGCTATCTCAGGCACCGCGAGAGCGTAAGGAAACGACATACGGTAATCATGCCACACAGCCGTTATGTCCTTTTTACCCTCTTTGTGCCGCATCGGAGTAGCTCTCAGGCAGCGCGAGAAAGTAAAGAAGACCGAACGATAATAATGAAGCATAGCCGTTATGTCCTTCTTAACTTTATTTGCGCTGCATTCTTGGAAAGTAAAGCAGCCACACAGGCCTCTAGCTCAATTACGTGCTTTCTTTCTGATTTCAACCTCGAGACGAACTAGACGTTAGCATAAGTTTATATTGTGAATAAATTATAATTTAACATATCACATTGCGTATTCATATTACATTGCTAAGCTACAAGGCCAGCAATAAAAGGGTGAAGTCTAACCCCAACATAAACTTCATAAGAGTTTAAGATAATCAGCAGCTCGTTTTAAGTTGCATCTGAACCAGCAGCAGCGGATATTAGTGCCCACGACGCGGGACCTTCACATAACTAACTAGTGCCGACGACGCGAGAAATATATTATAGAACTTATATGCAACATTTCGCCTGCATATGACGGAATCGGTGTCGTGCCTATTTCCTGTTTCTTAGGGTGCCTGTCATATATAGTTTATGACGATTTCATTGGCCACTTTTGTCATTTTGGGAAAATAGTAGTCACGAAGTACTTGTTTGATGTTTTCCTGTGAAGCTCTATGTGCACGGGTTTGTTCGTTCGTTATTATTTCGATTTGCTCATTTTTGTCTGTAACATCTATTAGCAGACTCTTGCAATGCCAGAGCTTGGTTGTGGGAAACTTAACACTAAATCGTGTTGAAAACTGGCAAAGGTTGGGAAATCGCAATGAATTGCATTTACTGCACCAGTAACAATTAGTGGCTTGAGTATTTTGACTAGATTGCCTTTGTCTATAAAATTTATCAAGTGACGCAATTTCTTGCCAAATAATATAAAGTTCTGTTTTAACGTGTAACGTGCATCTTCTAATGCTATCTGATTTTTTAAGAATTTAAGGGGTTTGTCAGTCGTTTCGATCGTGTAGGTCAGCGAACTTTCGCAGTAAATTGTTGCAGCGTCTGACTGAGGCTCGTTTTGTAAGGTATTTACATTTTGCCTTGACAATGCATCTGCCTCAAAATTTTCTTGCCTGGTTTGTAGAACACTTTCGCATTGTGTTCATCTATGAAAACTTTCCACCTTTTAATTTTGGCATAGGTGTTCCTATATGAGCCTGAAAAGGTTAGCGGTTGATGGTCGGTAAATATGTTGATTTCTCTTGCTCCATACAAGTACTGTTGGAGCTTATCCAGGGCCCATACAATAGCTAACAATTCCCACTCGTTTGCTGCGTAATGAGACTTACTTTGTTTTAGTGTTCGGGAAATCATTATGATAGACCTACCTCCCTGGAACAAAACGGCTCCCATGCCATTCATTGACACATTGGTAGTTTAATCAAATGGCTGCATGAAGTCTGGATATATAAGGATGACATCTTCTGATGCTAAAATGTTCCGCAAACGTTCGAAAGCGTTACGTTGAGTTCCATTAAACTCTTTTGGACCTGTGCTTGTTCACAGTTACGTTTTCGCCTTTGAGAATATCTGTTAAGGGTCTTGCTATTGCTGCAAAATCTTTGAAAAATCTTCTTCTTGCTAAGCCAAGCAACGAACTGACGCTAAATAAGCTCCTCTGTTCGACATAGCGGACCTTTTCGGGGTCAGTTTTTCCACACCTCTGGTAACAATAAAGCCTAGGTACTCAACGCTCTCTTTGAAGAATTATGGTTTTTCCAATAACACCCTCATGTTGGCATCAAGTAAACAACTCAGCACCGTGTCTATGTGCTTGACATTGTCGACCTCATTCTCAGAGAATATGATTATGTCATCTGCGTAAACATAGCAGATTTTGCCGATCTGTTCTCTAAGGATATCGTCAATGGCCCTTTGGAAGATTCTTCCCGCATTCGTTAACCCGAAAGTAAGCGACATAATTTTGATTTCCTCCCGTTTACCGAGAAGGATGTTTTTGCTAAGTAAATCTGGTGATATCCTGATTTTAGATCTAAGGTTGTGAAATACTTGGCCTTTCCTAGATTCGCTATGATCATATGAATGTTCGCCATTGGGTAACGATCGGTCACAGTACGCTCATATAGCTTCCTGTAGTCGATGACCAGGCGTTTATTTATATTGCCTTTGTCATCGGTCCCTTTCTTATCAACAACCCAAGTTGGCTGTTATATGGGGATCTTGACGGTCTGACGATTCCGTCTTTTTAAATTTATTTGATTTCGTTGTTTTCGAAATCTGTCACCCCGTTGGGTGTGGGAAAAGTTTTGAATATATAGGTTCATCCGTTTCTGTCCTAAATGTAGCTATAACTGAGGTGTTGAAGGGTAACGCCTCGTTAGAGGTCGAAAACGCTTTGTTCTTTTTGAGAACCATGTCTTTGAACTCCTTTTTGACTAAATCTGGCACTACTTAATCATTGACGTTAGTGAAGTTGACACTAGCACAGTCATGATACTCTTTTTTTCTTGTTTATTTAGATATTTTAAGGTTCTGTGTTCAAGGTCTAACTTAACTCCAGCCTGCGTTGGCAGGTCGTTGCCTATGATAGTGTCAAATGACCTCTAACAGGAAGAACGGAGAGACCTGTCCAAACATTTTTATGAGACATTTACTTTTAATTTTAATGGAGCCATGGACTGAACTCACAGTAAAGTGTTTATCAGCCGGCACTACCTTTTTTAGCTCCTTTACGAGCCTGACGTGGTTCTTAGCCGGTCCTGTGTCTATCATATATATTATATTCTTAAAGTTCTCCCAGCAAACTGTCGCCTGATGAACGGCATTCGGGAGCGCTCTCTAAAAATGTCGTTGTCACCTATAGACTCGTTATCGTCGTCTAGGTGATTCCGTTGATTTTTGAAAAAATTTGGGTTCTTTTCCTGATTCCTATCATCTCTGTTACCTCTGCCTTGCTTACGGTATGCGCGACTTTTGTAAGCTTCGCTCACTTGCGCTCTTTCTTCAATCACTTTTGCATATGAAGCGGAGAAGGCACTTCGTTCGATACTTGCCTCTGCTTCTCTGGCCAGTGCCAAAGCGGGCAGGTCTTTTGTCTTAAGAACTTCTCTAGTTCTGAAATGAACGCATGTAATGCATCGGCCCCAACTTCTTCGTTGAGCAATGAAGCCCCTGTCGCAGCAAGCGCAACGACGTTTTGTCCGCATAGGTACACTCAAACCTTGCTATAATGGCATCGAAATTTAAGACTGTGCTATGGGATAACAGCAATGCTGTTGCTGATCCCCGAATTCTATTCCTGATTTACGCAACGGCTTTATAATGGCCGCTACTGCCCTCGAATGGGTTTAAAATTTCGTAGGCGTCGGTGGCAGATTGCCTGCCAGCTACGTACTCGTCAGAGCCCCATTGAACTCAGGAACTGATTTGATTATGTCTAGTGGGATGTCTCACCTAATTTCTGGGCTTACGGAAATTCTTCCGTAGACTTCAACTCGCGGTGCTTCTATGTGCAAACTGTTAACTCTTGCATTCATAGCGTTTAGCTGACACTCAAACCTGTCTGCTTTCTGCGCCAGAGCGTGGCTGACAGCATTATCAATTAAAAGTTGGATTTTTTTCAAGTCCATGGTGAAGCTTTATTGGTTTTATTCTTGGCTAAAGTCAAGCTATAGGCTCTGCACTCGGCTATTACCTTCTTTGTCCCACTCTACGTCACTATCGTAGTCGACTTAAATGTCTCTAAATTCGTCAAAACGGCTCATATGCACTATCACACCTACAGATGGGCTTATTGTTGTGACAAAATATATTAAGCTTTGTTATACCGCACAAATACGCACACTTGGTAGAAAATTATGCGAAAATATATTTGATTTATTTGAACACTTGTGTTGCAATTGCATAAACTCGCTTAACTGGACACATTCACAATTATATAAGTGTAAGCCCAGCGTCGTCGGCGCTAATCCTGCGCTGCTACTTAGTTAGGTGCAGCTTGAAGAACGACCTGTTGATCCAGGTAATGTGGTATTGACTTCTTATAAAGTTTAGGTTGGGGCTTGACTTCACCCTTTTTCGCCGGCCTTGTGGCTCAGCAATGTAATTGTAATACGCAAGTGTGATATTTTCTTAACATATAATGTATTCACAATATAATATTTGCACAGCGTATCGTCGTGTTCGTCTCGAGGTTGGATTCGGAAAATAAAGTATAGTTCAACTAGAGGGGCCTACGTGCCTGCTTTACTTTTCAAGAATGCAGCGCAAAGAAAGTTAAGAAGGACATAACGGCTATACGATATTATTATCGTTTGTTCTTCTTTACCTTCTCGTGCTGTCTGGGAAGCTACTGCGATGCGGCACAAAGAGAGCTTAAAAGGACATAACGGTTGTGTGGCATGATTACCGTTTGTCGTTATTTACGCTCTCGCGCTGCCTGAGAATGCTACTGATGCGAGAAATACAGGCTTACTTGGATATGACGATTATTCAATACTTATTGCTTACCTACACAATTATCTGAAAAATAGAATATTCAACGTCCAGCAGAATGAATTTAAATCAGAAACAAAAGTCATTAGCGAGGGAGTACCACAGGGTTCAATATTGGGTCCAACTCTATTTAGCATCTACATAGTTGATATTCCAATTCCCTAAAACAATTCAACAAAAACAATAGGTTATGCAGATGAAATTCGTGTTTATGCATCTCATCCTAAACTATCAATAGCCCAGAGATATCTAAATACCTACTTGGAAACCTATGCCGAGTATGCAAATAAACGGAAAATAGAAACAAACATAGAGAATTGTGAAGCCATAAAAATTTCAAGCACGTACTCATTTAAAAATGCAAAAAGTTCCAGCCACTAATTAAATTTGGTTATTATACAATTAAAAATGTCACAGCTATGAAATACGTTGGTGTCCTACCTGAGAACTAGAGGCGTGAAGCTAACGGGGAAAGGAACTCAAAGATGGCGGCTTGTATTTCTCGAACAATCTTTATTGTATGCACTTAATCTCTAGTTTTGACAAATTAGTTAATCTACAGGGTATGGCTTCGCCTGTATTCGAGGATGAAGAAAGTGGGAAAGGCATAGGCCGAGAATATTAACGACTGTCGTCCCGTGTTTAGGTGCTCTTAGTGTGGTAAACGCCTACACTAAGAGAATACCCTGTACGACGGAAAGATAGCGAGAGTTGATAGACGTGCCGTTAGCGCCCGGATGGAGCAGACTCTAGCGGTCACGTAAAGGTCGGGAATTATTAGGTGATGTAACGGCGAGCGTGGAATGCCGTACGCTCGGGCAGGAAGGATATGCGCCGTTACAATCGCCTATAATATTTTCGCTTGCTTTAGCAGTAAACGGGGTATGACCTAGCCGACTAACTCGGTTATATCTTACTTGGTTTTATTCTCGGAGGGTCGTTGGCCCCTTTTCTCTTCACACTTGTGGTCTTCTCTGTATAGTTTGACACTTGTACTTGTCACCACGGCTGGAGGAACGCTCGACAGCCTCTTACACGCACAATTTGAATCAGAACTTCTTCACTTTTTGGTCCCAGACCGAATGACTCACTCCTTGTCCAGCTTCGTCCATGAAGCCTCGCCTGTGCCCCCTATCGGCTCTCGGGATTGTCCGAGCCCGTGGTGAGTCATGGCCCTCTCCTCTTCTTTCCTTCCACGGCTCTTCGTGCTCTCCTATCGCGCTCCGTGCGTTCTTACGATTATCTTATATTCTATCTTATGATCATCTTACATTCTATTGCGCTCCGAGCGCTCTTATAATTACCTTACATTCTATTGCGCTCCATGCGCTCTTATAATTACCTTACATTCTATTGCGCTCCGTGCGCTCTTATAATTATCTTACGATTATCGTTCTATTATAGGTCGCGATGTAAGCTGGGCCTTAGGCCGGCCTTAAAATACATATAAATTCATATTTCAAATATACGCCAAATAAAATTTTAAGTGGAAATACATTTTGTATTGAGTAAACACAACGCACCGTAATAAAATAGATAATTTATGACCGCTTGCATGCGTGTCAATATTACGGTGTCCGTAACTGAATGTATCGACCTGTTGTATAGAAACATGGACATGACGGTTGACTCGACCGTGTCATGTGTTTTTTTGTTCATCACTAACGTTCTACTAATTTCCATCAATGTGAAAACGTTCTACCTGGCCGTTCGAGGTGGTGTGTAATGGCGGTGAGTTCACTATGTTACGGTTTCCGAATTTAGCGATGCTTCATTGTCGCAGAATATTGTTTTCGTATTTTGAAAAAAATGTACGAATTGCATGATAGGTATTTTTACATCCACCATAGTCCGTGACACTAGTGGTTGTACTATCGCAAACTTAGAAAACTTGTCGATGCAAGTAAGAAAAAGTTTATTGTCTGTGGAAAATATGACTATAAGTTAACAACAAGAATTGAACAATCATCATAGCCAAGTTAACCTGTATCTCTCGCATTAGTAGCTTTCTCAGGCAGCGCGAGAGCGTAAAGAAACGACAAACGGTAATGATGCCACACAGCCGTTATGTCCTTTTTACTCTCTTTGTGCCGCATCGGAGTAGCTCTCAGGCAGCGCGAGAAAGTAAAGAAGACCGAACGATAATAATGAAGCATAGCCGTTATGTCCTTCTTAACTTTCTTTGCGCTGCAGTCTTGGAAAGTAAAGCAGCCACATAGGCCTCTAGCTCAATTACGTGCTTTCTTTCTGATTTCAACCTCGGGACGAGCTAGACGTTAGCATAAGTCTATATTGTGAATAAATTATAATTTAACATATCAGATTGCGTATTCATATTACATTGCTAAGCCACAAGGCTAGCAATAAAAGTGTGAAGTCAAACCCCAACATAAACTTCATAAGAGTTTAAGATAATCAGCAGCTCGTATTAAGTTGCATCTGAACAAGCAGCAGCGGATATTAGTGCCAACGACGCGGGACCTACACACAACTAACTAGTGCCGACGACGCGGGAAATATATTATATAGCTGGCGCCCAACGGGAAAATGATCAACGTCCTTAATTTTACATTAATGTTCCAAAAAATTGTAAGTTCACTAAAATTAATTTCAAATTATATATCCTAAACGTGAATGTGTCGAAACAAGCGAGCTTATGCAAGTGCACCAGAAGTGATATATAAACCAAAATAATTTCACAAAATTTGTTACCTAGTGTGCGTATTTGTGCGGTGTAACAAGCTAGATATATTTTGTCACAAAATAGGCCCATCTTGAGGTGTGTTAGTGCATATGAGCCGTTTTGACGAGTTCAGGGTCATTAAGGTCGAGTGCGATAGTGACGTAGAGTGGGAAACAGAAGGTGATAGCCGAGTACAGAGCCTAGAGCTCGACTTTAGCCAAGCACAAAATCAAAAAAGCTTCACCATGGACATGAACCAAGTGCAAGTGTTAATTGATAATGCTGTCAGCAATGCTTTGGCGCAGCAACGGAAAGGTTCCAGTCTCAGCTAAACGCTATGAATGCAAGAGTCAACAGTTTGCACATAGACGCACCGCGAGTTGAAATCTACAGAAGAATCTCAGTAAGCCCAGAAATTAGGTGCGACATCCCACTAGACATAATCAAGTCAGTTCCTGAGTTCAATGGGGGCTCTGACGAGTACGTAGCTTGGAGGCAGTCTGCCACCGACGCCTACGAAATTTTTAAGCCATTCGAGGACAATAGCGACCATTATCAAGCTGTTACTACAATTAGGAATAAAATTCGGGGATCAGCAAGATCATTGCTGGTATCCCATAACAGAGTTCTTAATTTCGATGCCATTATAGCAAGATTAGATTGTATCTATGCGGACAAACCTTCATTGCTAGAGATGGTTAGGCAAGGCGAGTTAAGCCTTATGAGTTAATATGACGAGGTCGAATGTAAGTTGACCTTGGTGACGAATAAAATTGTGATGGCACACGAACCTCAGCAAGCTTCATTGCTCAATGAAGAAGTTAGGGCCGATGCATTACATGCATTCATGTCGGGACTAAAGAAGTCCTCAAGAGCAATAGTCTTTCCACCACAGCCAAAAGACCTGCCGTCCGCTTTGGCACTAGCCAGAGAAGTGGAGGCAAGTATCAAACGATGCGCCTTCTCAGCTTCATATGCGAAGGTTATTGAAGAAAGAGCGCAAGCGAGCGAAGCTAGCAGATTTCGCGCATACCCTAAGCAAGGCAGAGGTAACAGGGATGATAGGAACCAGGAAAGGAACCCACATTTTTTTAAAAAGCCACGCAGTCACTTAGAGGGTAGCAAAAAATACGGTCAAGAACAGCCACCAGAAGCGATGGAAATCGATTCTTCGTCGAAATTTAGACAGCGCCATGAATATTGGCATACCCAGAACAGCAGCGCTCATGCTCAGAAGCGACCTAACACGTCGGACAGGGTAACAGGCGCGAGACGCCAGAGCGTTAACAATATGATTCAAAACGCCCCTGCTGAGCAAGACCGTAGGTATGAGGAGATTGCATCAGATGCTGTAGCTAAAATTGACTACGATATAGAGTCTACTGGTGACAACGACTCGTTGCATTTTTTAGAGAACGCTCCCGGCTGCCGTTCATCAGGCAACAGTTGGCTGGGAGAACTTTAAGAATTCTAATAGACAGAGGAGCGGCTAAGAACTACATCAGGCCCGTAAAGGTGCTTAAAAAGGTAGTGCCTGCCGATAAACACTTTACTGTAAGTTCAATCCGTGGCTCCAGTAAAGTAAAAAGTAAATGTCTCATAAAAATGTTTGGAAAAGTTTCTCCGTTCTTCCTCCTAGACACGCTGACGTCATTTGACGCTATTATAGGTCTCGACCTGCTAAAGCAGGCTGGAGTAAAGTTAGACCTCGGAAACAGCACCTTAGAATATCAGAACAAACTAGAAGAAATAGAGTCTCATGACTGTGCTAGCGTCAACTTCACTAACGTCAATGATATAGTAGTGCCAGATTCAGTTAGAAAGGAGTTTAAGGACATGATTCTCAAAAGGAACGAGGCGTTTTCGACCTCTAACGAGGCGTTACCCTTCAACACCTCTGTTATAGCCACAATTAGCACAGAAACGAATAAACCCATTTACTCAAAACCTTACCCACACCCAAGGGGGTGACAGAGTTCGTAAATAATGAAGCGAACCAACTTTTGAAAGACGGAATCATCAGACCGTCGAGATCTCCATATAACAGCCCAACTTGGGTTGTCGACAAGAAAGTCACCGACGACAAGGGCAACAAAAATAAACGCCTGGTTATCGACTACAGGATGCTATATGAGCGTACTGTGACCGATCGCTACCCAATGCCAAGCATTCCCATGATCCTAGCGAATCTATGAAAGGCCAAAAATTTCACAACTTTAGATCTAAAATCAGGATATCACCAGATTTACTTAGCAAAAACACCCTTCTCGGTAAACGGAAGAAAATCAAAATTATGTCGCTTACTTTCGGGTTAACGAATGCGGGAAGAATCTTCCAAAGGGCGATTGACGATATCCTTAGAAAACAGATCGGCAAAATCTGCTATGTTTACGTAGATGACGTAATCATATTTTCTGAGAATGAGGTTGACCATGTTAAGTACACAGACATGGTGCTAAAGTGTTCACTTGATGCTAACATGAGGGTGTCACGGGAAAAGACAACATTTTTAAAGAGAGCGTTGAGTACCAGGGCTTTATTGTTACCAGAGGTGGGGCGAAAACTGACCCCGAAAAGGTCCGCTGCATCCAGGAATATGTTGAACCAAAGAGCTTATTTGGCCTCAGGTCCTTTCTTGGCTTAGCAAGCTATTATAGAAGGTTTGTAAAAGATTTTGCAGAACTAGCAAAACCTTTAACAGACATTCTCAAAGGCGAGAACGGCACTGCGAGCAAGCCCCGGTCCAAAAAAGTTACGGTTGAGTTTGATGAAACTCAACGTAACGCTTTCGAACGTTTGCGGAACATTTTAGCATCAGAAGACGTCATTCTCATGTATCCAGACTTTAAACAGTCATTTGATTTAACTACTGATGCGTCAATGAGCGGGATCGGGGCCGTTTTGTCCCACGGAGGTAGGCCTATCATAATGATTTCCCGAACACTTAAACAAAGTGAGGCTCATTACGCAACAAACGAGAGGCAATTGTTAGCAATTGTATGGGCCCTGGGTAAACACCAACAATACTTGTATGGAGCGAGAGAAATCCACATTTTTACTGACCACCAACCGCTGAGCTTCTCAGTCTCGGATAAGAACTCCAACGCCAAAATTAAAAGGTGGAAAGCTTTCATAGATGAGCACAATGCGAAAGTATTTTACAAACCAGGCAAGGAAATCTTTGATGCAGATGCATTGTCAAGGCAAAATGTAAATGTCTTACAACACGAGCCTCAGTCAGACGCTGCAACAATTCATGGCGAAATTTCGTTTACCTACACGATCGAAACGACCGACAAACCCCTTAATTGCTAAAAAAAAAATCAGTTAGTTTTAGAAGAGGCAAGGTACACGCTAAAGCAGGACTTTATATTATTTGGCAAAAAGGTACGTCACCTGATAAAGTTCACAGACAAAGAAAATCTACTTAAAATACTCAAGCCACTAAGTCTTACTGATGCAGTAAATGGAATTCATTGCGATTTCCCACCCTTAGCCAGTTTTCAACACGATTTAGTGTTAAGTTTCCCACAACCAAGCTCTGGCATCGCAAGAGTCTGGTAATAGATGTTACAGACAGAAAGGAGCAAATCGAAATAATAACGACCGAACTTAACCGTGCACATAGAGCTGCACAGGAAAACATTAAACAGGTACTCCGTGACTACTATTTTCTCAAAATGATAAAAATGGCCAATGAAGTCGTAATGAACTGTAGGCACAGAAACGACACCGATTCCGTCATATGCAGGCGAAATGTTGCATATCGATATATTTTCCACAAATAAAAGACTTTTCTTAACTTGTATCGACAAGTTTGCTAAGTTTGCGATAGTACAACCACTAGTGTCACGGACAATAGTGGATGTAAAAATACCTATCATGCAGCTAGTAATTTTTTTCAAAATACGAAAACAATATTCTGCGACAATGAAGCATCGCTAAATTCGGAAACCGTAAGATCACTCCTAAAGAACAACTACGGCATCGACACAGTGAACTCATCGCCATTACACAGCACCTCGAACGGCCATGTAGAACGTTTTCATAGCACCTTCATGGAAATTAGTAGAACGTTAGTGATGGACAAAAAAACCCATGGCACGGTCGAGTCAACCATCATGTCAACGTTTCTGTACAACAGGTCGATACATTCAGTTACGGACAGAATGCCAATCGAAGTAAAACATTCGACGTCTGATAAATTGAATGAAACCATCAGAGAGCGGTTAGCGAATGCACAGCAAGCCAACCTGAACAGATGGAACCCGTCTAGACAGAATAGGGTTTTTGATGTAGGCCAAATTGTATACGTAAAAAATAATAAAAGAATTGGCGACAAACTCACACCGCTTTACAGGGAGGCAAAAATACAGGCAGATTTGGGAACGTCCGTTCTCATTAAAGGAAGGGTGGTCGATAAGGACAACCTCAAATGATAGGGACTCACATGCGAAGGATTCTCTTGATACACCGTACTTGCACGAAACACTCTTAGCACGAAATATAATGTTCATTGGGCAATGCAAGCTGACACTCACGAACCCACAATGTCGATCACAAGATTTGAAATTGAATTTTAAATTTTAGATGAACATATCATAGTTAGTATAATTATAATTGTAAGATAAGTAATTAAGGCATCCGAGATCAAGTCCGAGTTGGAAATAGTATCCACATAGCGCCCCCGCCGAGACGACATAGTGCGAAATGTAGCACCGATATCCTGGCAGTCAACGAGCGCCACGACAACCCACGCAGCAGTTGTCAACACAAGAAACTCGCACCGCCGTTGCCGCACGTAACCAGGCCACCTGAGTCCATCGCAGAAGCAAATGACGGCATTATCATCATAGGCAAGAGTTAAGCAAATGCTAGCGCTGACGATGGCCCGAAATCCAGCGTCTTTACCGGCTTAATCGTCCCCTGTCACATGCCAAGGAGATATGAGCTTCGGCGGAAACTTAAGGACTATAATGGATGTAAGATGACTGAGGACAGTCACGAGCTTTAGGGGGGAGTAGTTAACAATAAGAATTGAGCAATCATCATAGCCAAGTTAACCTGTATCTCTCGCATTAGGAGCTGTCTCAGGCACCGCGAGAGCGTAAGGAAACGACATACGGTAATCATGCCACACAGCCGTTATGTCCTTTTTACTCTCTTTGTGCCGCATCGGAGTAGCTCTCA
This sequence comes from Hirtodrosophila trivittata, assembly GCA_035045065.1. Lineage (NCBI taxonomy): Eukaryota > Metazoa > Arthropoda > Insecta > Diptera > Drosophilidae > Hirtodrosophila > Hirtodrosophila trivittata. The sequence goes on from JAWNNK010000236.1 coordinate 30,232, forward strand.
GGCAGCGCGAGAAAGTAAAGAAGACCGAACGATAATAATGAAGCATAGCCGTTATGTCCTTCTTAACTTTATTTGCGCTGCATTCTTGGAAAGTAAAGCAGCCACATAGGCCTCTAGCTCAATTACGTGCTTTCTTTCTGATTTCAACCTCGAGACGAACTAGACGTTAGCATAAGTCTATATTGTGAATAAATTATAATTTAACATATCAGATTGCGTATTCATATTACATTGCTAAGCTACAAGGCCAGCAATAAAAGGGTGAAGTCAAACCCCAACATAAACTTCATAAGAGTTTAAGATAATCAGCAGCTCGTTTTAAGTTGCATCTGAACAAGCAGCAGCGGATATTAGTGCCCACGACGCGGGACCTGCACATAACTAACTAGTGCCGACGACGCGAGAAATATATTATAGAACTTATATGCAACATTTCGCCTGCATATGACGGAATCGGTGTCGTGCCTATTTCCTGTTTCTTAGGGTGCCTGTCATATATAGTTTATGACGATTTCATTGGCCACTTTTGTCATTTTGGGAAAATAGTAGTCACGAAGTACTTGTTTGATGTTTTCCTGTGCAGCTCTATGTGCACGGGCTTGTTCGTTCGTTATTATTTCGATTTGCTCATTTTTGTCTGTAACATCTATTACCAGACTCTTGCCTAGCCAGAGCTTGGTTGTGGGAAACTTAACACTAAATCGTGTTGAAAACTGGCTAAGGTTGGGAAATCGCAATGAATTGCATTTACTGCACCAGTAACAATTAGTGGCTTGAGTATTTTGACTAGATTGCCTTTGTCTATAAAATTTATCAAGTGACGCAATTTCTTGCCAAATAATATCTGATTTTTTAAGCATTTAAGCGGTTAAGGTTTAAGGGGTTTAACGCTCGAAAGCGTTACGTTGAGTTCCATTAAACTCAACTGTGGCTTTTTTGGACCTGTGCTTGTTCACAGTTACGCTTTCGCCTTTGAGAATATCTGTTAAGGGTCTTGCTATTGCTGCAAAATCTTTGAAAAATCTTCTATAATAGCTTGCTAAGCCATATTCTTATATGCAGCGGACCTTTTCGGGGTCAGTTTTGCCACACCATTGGTAACAATAAAGCCTAGGTACTCAACGCTCTCTTTGAAGAATTATGGTTTTTCCAATAACACCCTCATGTTGGCATCAAGTAAACAACTCAGCACCGTGTCTATGTGCTTTACATTGTCGACCTCATTCTCAGAGAATATGATTACGTCATCTGCGTAAACATAGCAGATTTTGCCGATCTGTTCTCAAAGGATATCGTCAATGGCCCTTTGGAAGATTCATCCCGCATCCGTTAACCCGAAGGGTAGGCGACATAATTTTGATTTCCTCCCGTTTACCGAGAAGGATGTTTTAGCTAAGTAAATCTGGTGATATCCTGATTTTAGATCTAAGGTTGTGAAATACTTGGCCTTTCTTAGATTCGCTAGGATGATGGGAATGCTCGGCATTGGGTAACGATCGGTCACAGTACGCTGATATAGCTTCCTGTAGTCGATGACCAGGCGTTTATTTTTGTTGCCTTTGTCATCGGTCCCTTTCTTATCAACAACCCAAGTTGGCTGTTATATGGGGATCTTGACGGTCTGACGATTCCGTCTTTTAAAATTTGTTTGATTTCGTTGTTTACGAAATCTGTCACCCCGTTGGGTGTGGGTAAAGTTTTGAATATATAGGTTCATCCGTTTCTGTCCTAAATGTAGCTATAACTGAGGTGTTGAAGGGTAACGCTTCGTTAGAGGTCGAAAACGCCTTGTTCCTTCATAGAACCATGTCTTTGGACTCCTTTTTGACTAAATCTGGCACTACTTAATCATTGACGTTAGTGAAGTTGACACTAGCACAGTCATGATACTCTTTTTTCTTGTTTATTTAGATATTTTAAGGTGCTGTTTTCAAGGTCTAACATAACTCCAGCCTGCGTTGGCAGGTCATTGCCTATGATAGTGTCAAATGACCTCAGCGTGTCTATCAGGAAGAACGGAGAGACCTGTCCAAACATTTTTATGAGACATTTACTTTTAATTTTACTGGAGCCATGGACTGAACTCACAGTAAAGTGTTTATCAGCCGGCACTACCTTTTTTAGCTCCTTTACGGGCCTGACGTAGTTCTTAGCCGCTTCTGTGTTTATCATATATATTATATTCTTAAAGTTCTCCCAGCAAACTGTCGCCTGATGAACGGCATTCGGGAGCATTCTAGGTGATTCCGTTGATTTTTTAAAAAATGTGGGTTCTTTCCCTGATTCCTATCATCTCTGTTACCTTTGCCTTGCTTAGGGTATGCGCGACTTTTGTAAGCTTCGCTCACTTGCGCTCTTTCTTCAATCACTTTTGCATATGAAGCGGAGAAGGCACTTCGTTCGATACTTGCCTCCGCTTCTCTGGACAGTGCCAAAGCGGATGGCAGGTCTTTTGGCTGCGCTAGAAAAACGATTGCCTTAAGGACTTCTTTAGTCCTGAAATGAACGCATGTAATGGATCGGCCCTAACTTCTTCTTTGAGCAATGGAGCTTGCTGAGGTTCGTGTGCCATCACAATCTTATTTATCACCAAGGTCAACTTACGTTCGACCTCGTCATAGTAGCTCAGAAGGCTTATTTTGCCTTGCCTAACCACCTCTAGCCATTGTCGCATTAGGCGTAACGGAGTTTTGTCCGCATAGGTACAATCAAACCTTGCTATAATGGCATCGAAATTTAAGACTGTACTATGGGATACCAGCAATGCTCTTGCTGATCCCCGAATTTTATTCCTGATTATTGTAACGGCTTGATAATGGCCGCTACTGCCCTCGAATGGGTTAAAAATTTCGTAGGCGTCGGTGGCAGATTGGCTCCCAAATACGTACTCGTCTGTAGATTTCAACTCGCGGTGCTTCTATGTGCAAACTACTAGCTCCTGCATTCATAGCGTTTACCTGAGACTGAAACCTTTCTGCTTTCTGCGCCAGAGCGTGGCTGACAACATTATCAATTAAAAGTTGTGACAAAATATATTTAGCTTTGTAACACCGCACAAATACGCACACTAGGTATGGTAGGTATATTATGTGAAATTATATTTGATTTATTTGAACACTTGTGTTGCAATTGCACAAACTCGCTTAACTGGACACATTCACAATAACGTTTAGGTTAGCAAATATTTTTCGACATTTCCACTCAAGTATATGATTTGAAATAAATTTTTACTGAACTTACATATTTTGGGACACTAATTTTAAATAAGAGACGTTGATCCTTTTCCCATTGGGCTCCAGTTATATAAGTGTAAGCCCAGCGTCGTCGGCCCTAATCCTGCGCAGCTACTTAGTTAGGTGCAGAACGTGCTGTTGATCCAGGTAATGTGGTATTGACTTCTTATGAAGTTTAGGTTGGGGCTTGACTTCACCCTTTTTCGCCGGCCTTGTGGCTCAGCAATGTAATTGTAATACGGAAGTGTGATATTTTCTTAACATATAATGTATTCACAATATAATATTTGCACAGCGTATCGTCGTGTTCGTCTCGAGGTTGGATTCAGAAAATAAAGTATAGTTCAACTAGAGGGGCCTACGTGCCTGCTTTACTTTCCAAGAATGCAGCGCAAAGAAAGTTAAGAAGGACATAACGGCTATACGACATTATTATCGTTTGTTCTTCTTTACCTTCTCGTGCTGCCTGGGAAGCTACTGCGATGCGGCACAAAGAGAGTTAAAAAGGACATAACGGCTGTGTGGCATGATTACCGTTTGTCGTTCTTTACGCTCTCGCGCTGCCTGAGAATGCTACTGATGCGAGAAATACAGGTTAACTTGGATATGACGATTATTCAATACTTATTGTTTACTTACACAATTATCTTAAAAATAGAATATTCAACGTCCAGCAGAATGAATTTAAATTAGAAACAAAAGTCATTAGCGAGGGAGTACCACAGGGTTCAATATTGGGACCAACTATATTCAACCTCTACATAGCTGATATTCCAATTCCCTAAAACAATTCAACAAAAACAATAGGTTATGCAGATGAAATTCGTGTTTATGCATCTCATCCTAAACTATCAATAGGCCAGAGATATCTAAATACCTACTTGGAAACCCATGCCGAGTATGCAAATAAACGGAAAATAGAAACAAACATAGAGAATTGTGAAACCATAAAAATTTCAAACAAGTACTCATTTAAAAATGCAAAAAGTTCCAGCCACTAATTAGACTTGGTACTTATACAATTAAAAATGTCACAGTTATGAAATACGTTTGACTCCATATCCACCATAAATTCAAATTTAACCATCACACGCAAGCAATAATAGAAAAATGTAACTATGCGCTGGCCTTGTACTTTCAAATATTAAAGAAAAAATGCAAGCTTGACTATAAGATTAAGTTAATTTTCTATAAAGTTATGATACGATCTATTATAGGTCACGCATTTTCTTCCTGGCTCAATATAGCCCCTTAAGAAATGGAAACTCAGAATACTTGAGAGAAATTGCTTAAGAAACTGCTTAGGTATTAATAGAAGAGAAAAAAGCTATCTACAAGTTCAAAACAGTGTGCTTTATGAAATATGTAAAATAACTAGAATTGATAGCTTCTTAGTCAAGGCAGCTTTAAAATACTATAATTCATTGATATTTATAGAAAATGATCTAATAGAAAATATACTAAGCAATAAACTATGTCTAGAAGACAAAACGTACCTGTTTAAACTTACGTTGAACATGCATACAATTATAATTAAAATATACGCCAAATAATATTTTAAGTGGAAATGCATTTTATATTAAGGAAACACAACGCACCGTAATAAAATAGATAATTTATGACCGCTTGCATGCATGTCAATATCACGGTGTGACCCAAGTAGGTACGCGAAATATGACCCAACCCTACCAGTAATTTGCATCCCGTTGGTCGGGTTATAGTAATGATAAGAATAGAGTAAGTACGCTCTGTGTTAGCTACAAAAGAACTAGGATTGTAAGAATCAAAATTGTATACTGCGAGTTACTCACGAATGAACTATCGTTTTATTACATGATCCTTCGAGCCTTCGTTTGTTTTCACCCACCAGCGGTAAGAGACAACGAAGAGAAAAAAACCAGCACCTTAAAAATAAATAAGGTTGCTTTAAGAAATAAACAAAGTTCTCTATCTCCCCCATCAGTGGTAAGAGACAGGGTATCTATAAATAAAAAACAACAATTGTTGTTAATAATTGGTAAATGCTAGGCAATGCAAGCCAGTATTTACAAAGTGGTAGTAAAAGAAGCGACAACTGCTGAAGCAAGGACGGTTTGCCAAGGATCGACTTCGTAACAGTACAGCATTGAAAAAGGCCACAGTACTGTAGGAGAAGCAGCAAGAGCTTCAGCAACGGCAACAGCAGCTTCGGCAACGGTAAGAGCAGCGGCAGCAACAGCTACAGCAAACAGCGGCAGTAACAGCTACAGCAACAGTTTCAACGGGACAGCAGCGGAGACAGCAGAGACAACAGCAGTAGAAACAGCAGTAGGCAGCAAAAATGAAACAACTTTCCTCCACACTGGTAGGAATTTGCTTTTTTAAAATTTATAATAATATAATAAGCCGATGCGTGCAAGCTCTGTTTGAAAAAACAAATTACTAACCACTGTTAGGCCTCCAAAAAATAGATTATATGCAAGGGTATTAATACACATTAGAAGATTGTAAATTATAATCAGCCATAGCAGTAGGAAAAAAAGAAATTTTTAAAATTAACAATTTAAGTAAAGAAAATATAAATTTATAAATATATTTTTTATGTTTATTAAGAAGCAAAAATGATGTCAGATAAGACAATTGTGCTGTTACAGAAGCAGTCCGAGATAGTAAAGGAAGTTAGGACTCTTGAGACAGAAAAGGTCTCAAGAGAAATATTAGATAGAGTTCAAGAACTCAAATCGAATTTTCGAGGTAATAATACCTCATTATAAAAAGTTGGTATAGTCGATCATGACTACTTTAATACAAAACAATTTGACCAAATATGCAGGCAATTCATAATGTTGAAAGGAAAGGGATATCAATATTTCAATAATTGAAAGATCCTTAGAGATCCCTCCAATAACAGAGAAAAGTAGAAGCTCTATAATTAAAGAATCTTTAGGCTCACGTGTAGAATTAGAGAAATAGATTAGTCTAGAAGATAGGTTTGAGAATCAGATTCGACACAATAGACAATCTTCAACAACCATCAACAATTCTGATGGAGCGTTTATGGTTTGAAAGTTCTTAATTCAACGAAAATATTAGTGATTTGGAATTTGACTTCCACAAAAATAAAAATCATGTAGAAGTTTCAACTGTAAAGTCAGAATTACCGTCCCTACCAAAATTAGGAATTCCTGAATTTTCAGGTAATCCCAAAGATTGGGATATATTTATCGAATTATTTTTGGAACTTGTTCATAATAGACAGGACATTAATCTTGCTCTGAAATTTAATTATTAAAAAATTTCATTAAAAGGAGAAGCAAAAAGTATGGTTTCTCATCTTTTAATTGGTTTCGCAGAGCACTATATTACCGCTTGGAATCTAATAAACAAACGGTATGAAAATAAAAGAAAAACATTTTTGGAACAGCTGAATCGTTTAATTGATTTACCTTATGTAAATATTGATTCAGCTAAGCAAATTGCAACATTTATTGATTCAATAAATGAATCAATACATTTAATTAAATTAAAAACTAATATTTCCGAAGAAGTGGACGTGATTTTCGCACATTTAATATTGAGAAAATTCAATAGAGATACAGTGCAACTATATGAGAATCATGTTAAACGAACTAAGGAAAACATACATTCTCTGACGTTATGAAATTCCTGGACCAAAGACTTAACTCATTTTCATCATTATAAGATGAAAAGTCGGTCAACAAAACTACGTCAAGTTTCAATAATGCAAAGAGTTGTCCAATTTGTAAAGCACCTGGATATAACGCACTTCAGTGCTACAGGTTCAGGGTATGGAACCAATGGAGAGATCCGCAATGGCAAAAAAGGTACAGTTTTGTTTAAAATGTTTAAGGCACTCTAGTACGAAAAAATGTATGAATGAAATTTTTTGTTCAAAATCCAATAAAAATCACCATACAATGCTTCATATAAATTATGAAAAAAATCAGAAGGTGAATACGTCTATAACTAAAGAAGAGCAAGTTCTATTAGCAATGGCACTTGTAGAAGTTAAGCTAGCTAATGGACAATATGAGAAGTTTAGAGCCCTAATAAATAGTGGGGCCCAATGAACAATCACATTGGGAGAAGCACGCAAATTTTAAAATACCAAAAATAAGAGCTCACACAGAAATTAGTGGGGTACTCCAGGCTCTATTACCTCAAAATACAAGGTAAAACTTAATATGCGAACCACTAGTACATCATCAGGTTGAGGCAATTATTCTTTCAAAATTAATGAAAATTCTACCATTTAAAACTGTCGATGTGCACAAAAGAAAATGGCAGAGATATATATTAGCTGATGCTAACTTTAACAAACCAGGTCGGGTGGACTTGATCGTAGGAGCAGATTTATACCCTCAAATTCTAAGGAATGGAGTTGTTAAAATTGATGGGCTGCTTGGTCAAAAGACCGATTTTGGGTGGATTGTATCGGGATGTTCAAAATCCAAAGATGGAAAAACAATAGTCGCTACAGTCATTGACATTACAAACTTAGAACGATTCTGGGAAATAGAGTCTGAAGATAAAGATAATATAGAAGCTGAAATATGTGAGCAAAATTTCATAGAAACAATAGAAAAAGATTTGGAAAATAATCTAGTAATCAACACAGTAATTACAAATGTAGATAGTAACATTTTGATTCCATTATTAGAAAAGTATTCTTGTTTTACAGGGCTAAAAAGAGTGGTCGCTTATTTATTGAGGTTTATTGAAATGAAAACAAAGAAGAAATAATACCCATCACAATTAACTTTGAATGAGCTAAAGAAAGTAACTATCTTAATTATTTAACAACAGCAATTATTGCAGTTAAGCACAGAAATAAAATGTTTAATTTAAGGGAAAGAAATTCAATCAAAAAGTAAAATATTAGGCTTAAATCCATTCTTAGATGAAGATGGCATTCTTCGAGTAGTGAAGACTGGAAAATTATAATACAATTTGAGGTCAAACAAATAAACAAACTTAAGTGAGTGTGTTAGATGTGTGAGATATCGACAGTGTGTAGGAGAACAGATAATAGGAAATCTTCCTAAGTATAGAGTAAATGCAGCATATCCGTTTCTAAATACTGGTGTAGACTATGCAGGGCCACTTTACGGTCGATATTCAAAAAATCGTGGACAAAAAACATACAAAGGGTATATCGCAGTATTCGTTTGTATGGCAACGAAAGCAATGCCCTTAGAGTTAGTCAGCGATTTAACGTCTGATGATGATTAAAGAGATTCGTAGCTAGAAGAGGAAAGTGCACCAATAGATATTCCGACAATGGAACAAACTTTGTAAATGCAGCTAGTAAATTAGACCAAAAGGTAGGTTAAGCTATAACACAGAATGCCAGAATTGCTGCAGAAATAGAACAGGAAAAAAATTCAATGGCACTTTATCCCGCCGGCAGGACCTTACTTTGGAGGTATTTGGCAAGCAGGAGTAAAATCTGTTACGTATCATATAAAAATACAACAAAGGTCCAGTAGTAAAAATAAGAGCTCAAGCAAATATAAGAACACGCCCAGTAGCAAACATATGTCCCCTTAACGGGATACAATCAGAGAATAAAGAAGCAACAGTTTCAAACAGAAATAAACCAAAAAAAGCCTCAGCCAGATTACCTAAGGTAGGAGCTCTCATAACAGTTATAACCCTTGCACTTTTGTGCCGAGCATCCAATGCTACATTTCTGGTAAAGAAAAATTACAATATAGAAAATATTAATAGTAGCACTGCAATATATTTAGACCCGATGAGGGAAGTTGAAATAATTACCTCATCTTGGGATCTAGTTGTCTTTTCCAACATGGACCCGTATTTTGAAATGTTAAAAAAGGGCAACGAATTAATAAAGAAAATGAGAATTGTTTGCGAAAAACATCATAACTTTGAGGATGAATGCAACTTAGTCCTAGATAACACACAACGTCAAATAATAGAAATAGAAGAGAATAACAAACTCTTTATGCTAACAAGTAAGCCTAGACAAAAACGCGTTCCGTTTGAATTTATGGGATCCTTATATCATAAATTGTTTGGTATAATGGATGCAGAAGATAGAGAAATAATGAAAGAAAATATGAAAAACTTATTAGATAATCAGCACAATATAAAGCACATAGTTCAAGCACAAACATCAGTAGTAGATTCTACAGTAAATATTCTAAAAGAACTACTAAAGAAATAAATACAAATTTTAAAAGTATGAACAAAAGAGTCGAGAACATAACAGAACTCCTTAAAGAAAACTACTATGTGTATAGAGAAAAACGAAGTAAACTAAATGTTGAGATTTCTAAGATAAAACAAAGCTTGTCAGAAACATTAGTATTACCAGGATAAAGGACTGGTACAGAACTGAAATAAATTTATACATTACTTACAGCAAAAGGAATATTTATTGATAGGAAATTAATTATAAATGCGAAGATCCCATTATTTAGTAGACATCCATCCAAATTATACAGAATTCTTCCTGTACCAATTGTAAATGAGGATCAAATGATAGCTCAGTTATGATCATAGTACTTAGTGTACAATTTTGAAATAGACTCTTATCATCTGATGGCTGAATCATCATTAAATAAATGTAAAAAATGGCAAACTAAGACAATACCAAAATAAAAATTCAGTGTGCAAGCGCGCAAATAGAATTAATTGAATTGCCCGAGCAAGAAATTTTGAACATTAAATCAGATTGTACAGCGAGATCTGATGACAAAATATTAGTAGCACATCACAATATTCACTCAGAAGACTAGGAAGTATTATCTTCATTACACATAGGAGAAGTTAATGCAAGCCCAAAAATAATATGGGACCCAGTTAAGTTATCTCCAGTCAATCATTCGGCAGAAATAGTTAATTTAAAGAAGGAAATAAAAAACTTGAATTTGAATTTGAAATTCATATTGAGTTGAAAGGCTTAAATTTTCATCACATATCCGGACATGCTTGTTTAGGAGTAGCCTTAATAATAATTATAATTATAATAATGTACATCATTAGAAAATTAAGAATAAAAAGAAAACTGCAGGCCATAACCTTTGCCACGCCTTTGCAGAATGTTCAAGCATAGAACATAAATAAAAACAAATCTGTTAAGTACTATAAGATGAGATAACCCTTTGCGGGCACTTGGCAGAATGTTTAAACTACCATTAAACATGCAAACATATAAATTCATAATTAAAATATGCGTCGCATAGATCTCTAAGTGGAAGTACATGTTGCATCAGGTAAACACAACGCACCGTAATAAAATAGATAATTTATGACCACTTGTATGCGTGTCAATATTACGGTGTGACCCAAGTACGTACACGTAAACAAAATATGACCCGACTTTATCAGTGAGTTGCATCCTGTTGGTCGGGTTTGAGTAGTGATAAGAATAGAGTAAGTTGGTGTTAGGTAATAAGGAACTAGGATTTGTAAGAATAAAATGAGTATACTTCGACTTGCTCACTTAAGAACCCCGTTTCATCACAAAGAGCAGTATGTCATTGATGCTATTGGACCGTAATATCGACTGAAGTGTCGAAGTTTACAATGGGAACATCAATAGTGAGATGACATCTTAAACTGACTTTAAGTCAATAAGTTAAATATGTGTAAGTCCCGCGTCGTCGGCCCTAATCCTGCGCAGCTACTTGATTAGGTGCAGCTTGAAGAACGAGCTGTTGATCCAGGTAATGTGGTATTGACTTCTTATAAAGTTTAGGTTGGGGCTGGACTTCACGCTTTATCGCTGGATTTGTGGCTCAGCAACGTAATAGTAATACGCAAATGTGATATTATATTAACTTATAATTTATTCACAATATAATATTTGCGCAGCATAGCGTCTAACTCGTCTCGGGGTTGGATTCAGAAAAGAAAGCATAATTGAACTAGAGGGGCCTACATGCCTTGCTAACGTCTTCGAACATATATATCACATGATAAATTTAACTTTGGACCTCGGTATTATGAGCTGAGACTTGGGCAATATTTAGATTTTTAAATCGCCATAATGTTTACTGCAGATGAACACATCTCCGTCTATGACTAAGATGTATCTGGCTTGAGTATATATATATATACATGTATATATATATAGTCAGTAATCTGAGTTTAGGCCAAGGCAAAATATATGAATTTTAAGGTAAGTGTCCTGGAATTATAAAGTGAAAGTAAACTAGGCTTAGTGAATTTAATAGTCACGTGCAGTAAAAAGCTCATGTGAAACGTTCTATTACCTATTTCAAGTTGTCTACACTCTCCCTCTAATAAGAACAGATTTATCCATTTCAGCCTGGAAGCTTTCTTCGAAGAACAATGGAATAAGCTTGTTACCAAGCCAATGCTTACTTCTGATAAAAATAGTCTCGTAGACCTTGAAAACTACAATCCAGGAAGACAGGATTCCACCGTTGAAGAAATAATTTGAAGGGTTTTCGACATTTTCTTGTATGTTGCTTTTGATAAAAATAGTTTTGACCTTGCAAACTATAATCCAGGAGGACAGGATTGCACCGTCGATATTTTCTCGTATGTCTTTTTAGCACTTATAGGACGAATTGCGCTTTGAATCTATCGGTCTTCTGCTGCTGACTAAGTAGATAAAGCCATTGTACTCAAAAGATCCTTATAAGATAAGTTCAATTGTGTCTTCAAAATTTTATTAGACACCCAGCGATTTCCGTACGGGTGCTGTGGAAACAACCTGGCTGTAAGTGCATCTATGAGCATTTTCTTTGTAAGCTCCGTTGTGGTTCTTGAACACTGAAGAATTATTTTTGAAATTAAAGAATAGCTTGTTTTGTATTCAATAAGATATTCATCAATTGGATGATAGAACTTTTAAAATGGGAAATGGTTATTTTGATTTTGCTCAGTAACGACAATTTAGTCAGTTATATTCTGACGAGACAAAGCGTCAGTTTCTAATATCTCTAACTTGGGCTTGTAATCCAACATTCTGCCCATCGAAAAAAGCTTTCCATCTCTTAATCTGTAGTTAGATACCGCATAGGTAAGTGTTTGGTGCTCGGTATATATATGAATATATATAGAGATACTGCTGAAGTTTCCCTAGAGCCCCTACAATGGTTAAAAAATTCTTTACGTTTGTTGCGTAATTGATTTTTCTGTCTGTTTACGTTCGGGAAATCATTGAGACTGGTTAAAACAGCACAGCACCAATGCGGTATGAAGTATGCGGTAGAAGCGTCTCCTGTTGGTTGTTGTTTTTTTTTTTCATATTACTCTCATGTTAGCGCTAGCAAGAACCATTAGTACCCAGTCAATGTGGTTAATATGGTCCACCTCGCTTTTAGAGAAAACTTTAACGTTGTCATAATTGTTCGCGGAAAACATAACCAATTGCCCGTTGGAAGATGCTGGATGCATTTTTCTTAAAGTTCTCCTAGCTAGCTGATGTACGTCAGCCTGGAGTATCCTTTACAATATTTAGTTTGTCTGCTTCATCTTAGAGAATCTTTGTTAACGTTATCTTAATGTTCGCCTGTACCTGCAGCCAGATTATCATATTCCTACTCTTCATGCCATTCTAATATGAATACTCTTTGACTAAGTCAGAATAGTCATTTAGATGTTGAGTTTTCAATTTCCATGTTTTGTGATGATATGTGTTTTTTTTTTTCTTTGAACCGTGAGACGCTGGGCCCCTTGGGCTCTAAACTTCTTAGACTTATGAGATACTCATTGTCTGCTTCTGATGAAACTCCCAGTATAAAGCTTCTCCCGTTGCTGACATCTGCCTCCCTGGCCAAACTAGGACAGTAGGTAAATCTTCTGCACTCAAAATGCTGGTTATTTTAGAATTCTTGTCGCCATGCATGTGACTCGCCGCTGTTGCCTATTCTAAAAAATTAGTATTCTTAATAAGCCCACACGTATATTTTTCATTATTTATTCATTTAATTTAGAGTGGACGACAGGCAGTCGCCTAAGAGATAAAAGTCAAGTTATAAAATAAGTACTATAAGTAAATCAATATTCAAATAAATCAATATGAAAAGATAAACTGGAAATTTAAAAATGTAAAAATGCAAATAGGAAGATTTAGAGGATTATAGTTTCTAGTAGGTCTACAAGAAATAGAGAAGTAAAGGAGACTTAAAAGAGAAGAACAATCTATGTTGCCGTTTATTGATTTTTGAATAAATAAAACAGCTAGAATTGTTCTACGGTTAGCTGAGGACAGGAGATTTAATAGTATAAGTCTACTAGAGTAGGGTGGCAAACGAAGATAGGCATCCCTATCAAAACCACGAAGGGCAAAGGGAAAAAATTAATTTTGGACTGACTCTATGCGGGCCACAGTATTTTTATATTGAGGGCACCATACACATGAGCAGTATTCGTGACTAGGACGATGAGTAAATTCTTGGTGAAAGGATCGTTAAATTCCTACGACCAATGCCTAATGAACCCTAGAACGCATTCGGCAACATTGACATTAGATGCAATATGTAAGTTAAAATAAAGCTTAGGATCGAAGAGAACACCTAAGACTTCAACATTAAATATACGTTCTAATGGAAGGTTACCTAAAGTATAGGAGTATATACCATGGTGTGGCTTTAATCGGCTAAAAGTCATAAACATGCACTTAGAGCAGCTTAGCGGAAGATGATTGGCTGAGCACTACAGTTGAAGTTTAGATTATGTTGATGAATACCAATTTGAAAAGGATCTTAAATGATAATATAAGTTTAACATCGTCAGCATACATGAGTATACGCGAATGTGACAAAGTGGATGGGAGTTCATTTATGAAAAGTATAAAAGATAATGGACATATGTGAGTACCTTGAGGCACGCCAGAAGTCCCAAAGACTGTTCTAAATATTATTGATCTGAGTACAACTTTTTGGGCAATTCAATCTATCTTTTGCAAAACCTCAATGGGAAGAATTAGAATTCTTGCATGTGAAAGATTTTTGAAAAGACTCACGTTAATCACCTTTTTTTTACATTTTATCTTCGTTGTGTTGACTCAAATTTAACACGTACTAGTGTGATTAATAATGTAAATTACCAAACGGTAGTCTTCATGTACCCGCGTAACCAATTTATTGTTTGCAATCCCAAGTGCCGTCGCATCAATATGGGTTAATAAATATAATATAAAAAATATGGAACGATTGAACAAATCAATCGCATCACATGAGAAGAACGGGAATGTTCCAAGGCAATATAATGTTGACAAATAGCTCCCTTCCGCCCTTTTGTATTTTGATTTCGCGCCTCTGTACAGAGCGCTACAGAATTCGTAAATCTACTTAACATTTGAAAGGTCTTGACATAACCTACAAAACGACGCTATGCATGATCAGTTTGAATGCTGTGTTCAAAAGTTTTAGACGTGTAGACGTGGAAATCACTTACGCCGAATTTCGCGCTATTTTGAAGTTTTCCTTCAGTTAAGGCAAATCCGCTAGAAACGTTCCGTGAGATTAATGGTGTTTTGGGGGATGGTATTCTATCACTTCGAACCGCGGAGGAATGGTTTTGACGATTCCGAGCCGGTGTAAACGACACCATGGATAAGCCAGCCGGCGGAAAACCTGTGACGACGAATACCAACCAAATCATGGAATACATCGAGTTAGACCGGCATGTGACATATCATGATATCGCCCAGGAGATGGGAGTTAGTCACCAAACAATTTTAAGCCAGCTGCAGAAGGCTAGATACAAAATAAGCTTGATGCTTGGGTGCCGCATTATTTGACGCAAAAACCTTCTGAACGGAACGAACATGACCCAGTTTTGGAGCAGATGGTGACTGGCGATGAAAAATGGATTACATTCGACAATATCAAGCGAAAACGGTCTTGGTCGAACGCAGGTGAATCATCCCAAACAGTGGCCAAGCCGGGATTGACGGCCAGGAAGGGTTTGCTGTGTGTTTGGTGGGATTGGAAGGGAATCATCCACTATGAGCTGCTCCCAAATGGCCGTACACTTAATTCCACCATGTACTGCAAGCAACTGGAACTTTTGAAGCAGGCGATCGACCAGAAGCGTCCAGAATTGGCCAACAGGAAGGGTGTAGTGCAACACCAGGACAACGCCAGGCCACACACATCTTTGGTGACTCGTCAGAAGCTATGGAAGATCGGAAGTGAGGTTTTATCGCATCCACCATATAGCCCGGACATAGCGCCAAGTGATTACCACCTTGTTCTTATCCATGGCGAACGCCCTTGGTGGTGTAAAGTTGGCCTCAAAGAGGCTTGTGAAAAGTGACTGTCCGAGTTTTTCGCGGGCGGTATTATGAAGTTGCCGTTTAGATGGCAACAGATTATCGAACAAAACGGCGTATACTTGAACTTAATCCGATCACTGTAACACTTTTTATAAAGCATTGAATAAAGAGAAAAAAGCGGAAGTGAGCTGTTTGTCAACTCAATATTTCTTTACGTCGTGCAAACGTACGACCGAGTATAACTCTAAAACAAGGGATAGAGCGTAAATGAAACAATAAAACTAAATAAATATGTGTGTATATACGTTAAAGGCTTTTCGTAGTTGGTAGTTGGTACTCAACAAGCAATCTTACTGGTTCTTTCTTTTATTTTCCGCTACGCAGTCGTTCTGTCGTCTGCGTCGGTGCGAAATGCACACATTCAACCAAACTAACAAACGTCCATGTTGTGTACTGAGTACATAAATGCTTATATAAAAGTTAAGACACTCAGCAGCGAAGAGCGATTTATGTTAACGCTTCGGAGATTTTACGTTAGCAGTTGTATTAGAATTTAAGCTGGACTTAAAGACCAATGAGTCAATTGAATATTGAGTATAGAGCGCGTAGGTCAACTCCACGCAACTCAGAGCAAACATACAATTTCACGCTGAAATGCAGGACTTATAAAATAATATTAAATAATAATAAAATTATTGTATTCTGATCTCGGCCATCGCTACAAATTAAGAAAACTAAACAATAAATTTATAATTGGCGCCCAACGAAGTTTCTAACCTACATAAACTGGAAAATAAGACGCAACAACTGGAGTAACAGTAACAGTAACAACAGTCAACCAACTTTAACTGTGGATATGCTTCAATTACAACAAATATCATCGACAGCGGCTATCTTAATTTTTCGACATCAGAGTACTTAAGAAAATACAAACACATTTGTAAGTACAACGCCTGTTGGTTATATGTTAAAGTCCTAAACAACCACTACGCAAGTGAAGGTAATCGAAGGTTATACATGACAAAGTGATAAGCGACAGCAGTGAAGCTTTAAAAGACCTAGCGTCAAGTTTAAAAAAGTGAAGAATGCAATTAGATAACGGAATTGCGATGGACACGAGAAAAGGAAATTGGTCGTCAGACAAAAATCAAGCGTCTGTAATGAATATAACGGCAGATCAATTAAAAGCAATAGTAGAGAGTACAGTTGCTGGTGCGCTTGCAATTCAAAAGAAGGTATTTGATAAATAGTTAAAAGAGATTAGAAAGAGTTACAGTCAGCAGCCAGCACCCAGTCAGCGGCTCATGTCGCTTTTAAAGTTTTTGAAAATTACGAGGGCAGTTCTACATACTACATACTACATACTACCACGCACTTGGAATTATGCGGGATAAGGTAAAAAAACTCAGCGAATACTGTGTTGGCTTCGTTTGACACACCGTTGAGTTTCAAAGCTATGATTAATCGTGTCGATTTTACGTACGCTGATAAAAGACCGATGTACCTGATAGAGAAAGTGTTATCGACGTAAAGACAAGGTGACATGACAATGACTGATTCTACGACAAAGTTGAAAAAAAAGGTGATCTTTCGCACGAACAAAATAATAATGACATGCAATAAGACCTTGGTGATGTCCCTCAATGGAAAGTATAGATTGGACGCCTTATGTGTATTTAAACCAAAAACAAATAAATCCTTAAACGATATCATATTTGCTAAAGGACCCAGGGACTTACCAACAGCCCTTGTTCTAGCACAAAAAGTCAAGTCTAACCATGAACGCTACTAATTTGCCTTGCATTACTCTAGAAGCCTAGAAGAATGAGGTCAGAAGACAGAGAAACAGCAAAGTGATAGAGATAGGAATAATAGTATTCCTCAGCAAGGCAAAAATACGAATTTTAGTAAGCGCCGAGGTTATGTCCAATTACGGAAACCAGGTAGGTCAAACACCAGTTAAAGCGCCACTTCAGTTAATGGATACTGATGTATCTATGCGAACTATTCGAACGGGTCAAACCCAATCTAGGCAGCCACCATTTTTTAGCCACGGTAGCGCACCTTTACATCAAAACACTTGGCAAAACAGAAAAACACATGGCCAGCTCAAATCGGCTATGAGCATACAGCAAAAAGAGCATATAGTGGCACTGGCAGGCTAACAGGTAACAGCTGTTAAGAATATCAACGTTCTTGCTTTGGTGCATGATACCATCAAGAAATCTATGTTTCGACGCCAGCAAATCCCCATATATCCCCAAACCATCAAACCGTCTCCACCATGCTTTACTATTTTATTAGGATATTTGGAATAAATGGCCTCTCCAGAGCGTATATCAAAAGCGTATACTTTGAATCATCCAGTAAAATAACTTGCCACCAGACCACTCGACTGGGTAATTTTTGTATGCCTTGGCAAACTTAAGCCGCTTTTTTCGGTTTTTTTTTTACATACATGGCTGTATGGTTTTTTATGGGTGTGCAAGAGTGATAACCGAACTCTTTTATGGTCCTACGGACCGTTTCTGTATGCATATTCTAGTCCAGAGTTGAACCAATAACCGCACTTATTTTAACCGCGCTCTGGAATGGGTCCTTGTCAATAATATGTTCTATTGTGCACTTGTCCCTATCATTGAGTTTTGACGGATGACCAGTTCTCAAACTGTTTTCAAATCGACTCTCATTTTTAAAACGTTCAATGGCGTGTTGAATAGTTGACCGACTTATGGAATCTAATTTTGCAATTTCCGAGTATGATTTTCTTTGTTTTACATTAATGTATAAAATTATATTCGTTTTCTAGCGTGAGCTCTTAAAAAGGTATTTTGGTAACGAATATGTGTACTTTCCCTCTATCGAAACTTTTTACTTGCAGAAGAATACCAAGTCAAAAAACATAAATTGATACGCCAAATTCTACGCATTAGTACCATACTTGGAAGTGTATCATAACAATTATGGACCTAAATTCATTTAATTTTAAAGCTTTTCTTCGATTATAAGAAAATGTTTGAGAGAATGAATGGTATAACTATTGTTTTCTTTTCTTAGACGTGAAGTTCAGAATATGTTACACAATTTTTGTATTAAAATAAAATAACTTTTGAGAAAATTGCATTCTTTTAAAAAATTATGTGACATATTCAGTTTTGTTGCGCATTGTATTTGGGTTTCGAAAGTACGTTAAATTTATATATTGCCGGCATTGTGATAACCCAAAATATCTATCGTTTGCAGTGATTTGTGTATTCGCTTCCTTACACCCACAGACCCACACATATAGGGTTGTTCTTTGCAACCATCTTGTCAAGCGTAAGCTTAACTCCAAGGCTGACTAAAATATTACCGGTGTCTGACTATGTCTCTCTTTGCATTCTGTTGTTCAGCATCCATTTCGAGCATGTTATTCAAACAGCGTGTTTTCTTCGTTCAAATAAAATGGCTAATGTTGTAAAAGAAACCAATGGTGTAGCTATAGTACATACAAAGTGAAATTGATTTAGATATTTAAAAGAATATCTGCTATTAAGCTATGACGAGGACGCTCAACACATCAAAATCGCCGAATCAGTGAAAACGGGATTTAATGCTGAGCAGACCAATCTAGAAAAACTGGACTGAGGGGAGTTTACTTTGGACATGCATATCAATTTCAATGAGATAATTTATGACCTTGAAGCCAAATTATTTTGAGAAATGTATTAAGAAGATCAAACAACGTGAATTCAACATCAGGGCTGCACAATTTTATCGCTGAATAGAAAAATTATAATTGCAAATCTTCAACAAATACTCAGATTGGACGAATTTCTATGTACGATGTTCACTGTAGTTGCGATAATAAAACACACCTAAGCAACATCGAAAAGTTCCAGTATCTGCGTGCCTACCTTCCTAGTTCATCATTTGATACAATACGTTATTCCGAACCATCGTAAGTTAAAAAGAGTAAGAATGCTGCATGTGTACCCGACTATGACAAACCCTTAACCAAGTTATATTCAAACATATGCATGTACACACACACACAGTTGAAATCACTGTTTTCTGTAATATACTCTGTTATATTCAAATTTGGTGCTACTGCCAATAGTACTGCACAATAGTATATTTTTTCTTGAAAAACTTCTGTGCTTATTATTTGATCTGAATGAGATTTGCTGCACAGAAAGTGTGGTCTTTAAATCGAAGAGACAAAAATAAAAGATATCGGTTGAAAATTGAGCTTAAACTATTAAACGTGTGCGAGAGCGTTAATGAGTGCAATACCAACGCCATTAAATGTGTATAGCTATTAATTATAATGATTAACTACGCAGGACTCAAGACAAACAAATAAAAAATGAACTCTCATATACATAGGCTTACAGTTAAATTAAAGTTATGCTGCCACAAAAGGTAGATTTAGCGATATTTAATGGAACCTTTTGCTGCGAACAAACAATGTGAGGTTATAAAAAAAATTTTATTTTAAGCTTAATAATGGTGTTTATGTTTTTACATATATATATATGCGATGGTCGGTTACACTCGACTGCAGCATTCTTACTTGTCATTCATATTGAAACCAGTACACTCACTTTCATTTATAAATAACTGAAAATCTTTAGCTTAAATTTAAGGGCCAAAGGTGTATGTCATACGTTTGAGCACCAAATAAGCACCCACCAAGGCGAAGCGGTGGCCAATGTATTCCGTAGCTCTTAAATTTGAGACTTGGAGTAATTATGAATATCAGCTACTCAGAAACGGTAGAGGGATGGGAAATAAGAACAGAGCAGGGAGGTAATAAATATCTTTCTTTTCCTTGTTAACACATTGTTTTCATTAGGCAGCCGAAAAAAATTCCATTTTAAGCTTAAATCTGTGTTATTCTTGTTATTGTGGATGCTACTAAATAAGTGCTCGTGATTTGTTGTTGTCGCTGGTCTCACTTTTTTTTTGGGGATACCACATCTTTTTTCTCTTGTGATTATTTATGCTTATCGTGCGTTAAATGTACGCTATTTCTTATAAAATATTCGTAACAAAGTGCTAGTTTCATTTATGGATTTGAATTATTCTCTTCCAATGCTGACATATTTGCATACCCTTAGCCAATAAAGTATTTAAACAAATGGTGTATTGGGTTTTGCAAATGTATGTAACGGATAGAAATAAGCATCACCCTCCGACCATATACAAGCAAACCCAATCCCAATATTTTGCACAAAAGATATAAGAAATAAATTGCTTATAATAAATATGTTAATAAAAAATATATGTTTTCTTAACCTTAGAAAAACGAGAATAAGATTACATTAATGAACTGAAATCTAATCTTAAATAAAACTCTTTGTAAAGGAAACATTGTCATTATATAACATTTTTACATAACAAAAAAATTATGAAAAACAAAAGTGGTTTTAATTCAGTACATAATCAATCAATTTTTGTAAACTATACGTAATTGTCTATTATTCATTAAATTCATTTAATATTGTACTATAGAAACTAAGTCTAGGTATCAGTCGCGCCCATGAAGAACTGTTTCGACTGTAAAGCTCAATAAACAAAACGTACAAAATCAAATACCCTAAAGTTACAGTTGCAGCAGTTATAGTACAATTGTCAAGCAATCCCATATACGCCGTAGTACCAAGAAAAGAAATGATGTTGTGGTTGGCAGTAAGCTATACAATTAATGCAGCAAAGGAATATATGTTGAATCCCAAAACAAAACTAACAAACAACCCAGTCTGGACTTTGAATCTACTAGAAGTACATAAAATATAATGAAAAAACTTTTCAATAAAACAAGAAAAAGAATTTAGAGCAGTAAAAAAGAAATTCGTAAGTCTACAATACATAACCGATTTTGTTATGTCCAAAATTGAAGCACTAGATCGCGTTAAGAAAGGATAAGCATTATGTGTATGTAAAAAGCCGCATTACAAATAATGTTTATTTTTGAAATTTTTAAGGCAAATGCCAATGCTATTCTTACAATTGACTCTAATGTGAAAACTGTCAAGTGTGTGTTTTTGGCATGATGTAATTTTTGTGCGAATACCAAAGCAATATGCAACATAAAGTAGAGGCGTCAAAAGTTACTTTTTTGTGTAAATCGACTCAAAAGTTTGTTTTAAACATTCTTAAGAGTGCCACAAGAGAAAGTGAATTAAGCGTGGTTGGTAAAGGAGTCCCTACCATCTGACGAGGCCGTTGACTTCTGCATCCTTTTTTTGTAGCTTTTGCCACGAAAATTGATCGCCGCGTACTCTATCCAATGCATAGAATGTGATCCACCTGTGCATTTGCAGTGTGCGAAGATGCGTAACACCATATCTGCGGTGAATTTGCTTCATCTTTCGCATTAACAGACGATTTTTCAAGGGTGCTCGCAACCAAAAAATTTTTTTTTTGACAAAAATGATAAGTTTACTAAATTTCAATTAAAAATGTTTTAGTCGACGGAATCAATTAAGTTTCTTCGCAAGAAGTTACTTAACATTTTTAATTTTCCATATATATGCATATATCCACAAAATATTGGGTTGCCCAAAAAGTAATTGCGGATTTTTTAAAAGAAAGTAAATGCATTTTTAATAAAACTTAGAATGAACTTTAATCAAATATATAATTTCCATTTAATTCGATAACCTTTTGCCATCTTCCCGGCAAATTTTGTATTCCACGCTCATAGAGCTTCTGGCCTTTATCTGCAAAAAACTGAACCAAGTGCGATTTTATAGCCTCATCATTGCCGAAAGTTTTACCATTTAAGGAGTTCTGCAAAGATCGAAATAAATGGTACTCAGATGGTGCAAGGTCAGGACTATATGGTGGATGCATCAAAAGTTCCCAGCCAAGCTGTCCCAGTTTTTGCCGGGTCATCAAAGATGTGTGTGGTCTGGCGTTGTCATGATGGAATATGACACCTTTACGATTGATCAATTCTAGCCGTTTCTCGTTGATGGCTGCATTCAATTTGTCCAGTTGTTGACAGTAAACATCCGAATTAATCGTTTGGTTCCTTGGAATCAGCTCAAAATATACCACACCCTTCCAATCCCACCAAACAGACAGCATAACCTTCTTTTGGTGGATATCAGCCTTTGAGCTTTGAGCTGGTTCACCATGCTTGGACCATGATCGTTTTCGATTAACGTTATTGTAAACAATCCATTTTTCATCTCCAGTTATGATTCGCTTTAAAAACGGATCGAATTCATAGCGTTTAAGATGCATATCACAAGCGTTGATTCGGTTTGTTAAATGAATTTCTTTCAATTCATGTGGTACCCAAATATCAAGCTTTTTCACCAGTCCAAGACTTTTTATGTGATAATGAACGGTTGATTTTGGTATATTTAACTTCTCTCCTATCTCACGCTCAGTTACATGACGATCCAATTCGATTAATGCTTTGATTTGGTCATCATCAACTTCATTTGGCCGACCTGAACGTGGCTCATCTTTAAGTGAAAAATCTCCAGAACGGAATTTGCGAAACCAATTTTGACACTGTCTTTCTTTTAAGGCTTTATCACCATACACATCACGTAACTTTTTAGAAGCCTGCTCTGCGTTTTTTCCTTTACGGAAATAATAATATAAAATATGACGGAAATGCTCTTTTGTGGACTCCATATTAAAAAGGGCGCCAAACAAACAAATGTAAAACAAAATTACGCGCTTATTTCTAAAGCAAGCTAATAGTGACAGCTAATAAATGTCAAAAGAAAAAATACAATTAAATAGTCACAAGCTGTTAAAAAAATTATGAACGCCGACTATATGAAAAATCCGCAATTACTTTT